>VUQI01025858.1:0-13881 GCA_015106735.1 Paratilapia polleni | reverse complement strand
TATATATATATACACACACACACACACACACACACACATATATATATATATATATATATATACACACACACACACACACACACACATATATATATATATATATATATATATATATAAACACAAACATCGATATTGCAGTTCTTGGGTGTTGAAAGAGCAATATACAATACATTTCAGTATTGTTTAGTACAATTGTTATGAATAATCTTTATTTGCATAACTATCCAATACATCACAATAGCACTAACTTACCTAAGAGCCATTTTAGACATGCATTATAGAGTCTGGGCTACAGACACTTGCACTCTTTCTTGTGCAGACATTGTCCCTCGTGAACCTGTGAACATACTCCACAACCCCATGTGAGGCTGTGAAGGAATCTATTATTTTTTTCAATCCTGAGGGAAGGAGAAAGGTCTTCGGCATCATTATTTTTCTTCAAAATGTAACTGACTTTACTGCACACCCTAATTTGCTTGCCGTAATTATAGGTCACGATCCCCTTTTGTAATTTATAAAACCTTTTGTTCTTATCAATAATGAATGGGCTTTAGCAAATCATGGTGCTATAATATTTTGATATTATGAAAATGCTAATGCGTCAGGGACCTTAAGCCTTATCGGCCAGGTCCGATGCTCTATTAAACAGCCAGCAGAAGAAGTTGGACGCAAATTGCTTATGTTAATGCCCCAGTTGTACCCAGACAGCATGAGGAGTCTGCAATTAATTTCATCCAGGCGGTGGATGGACAGGCAAATTTATTTCCCTTCCGCAGGATGGTGGCTCCCCCTCCTTTTTCGTAGGTCTTCATGCATAGAATTGGAAAGGTTGTGAGAACAAGAGATAGAGGGTAAAAGGGAAAGTGAGAGGGGAGCAGTAACTTAGGAGCAATCTGTGACCTAATTGAACAGCAGCAGAAAGGGAGGGCAGTAACAGGGAGACAAGAGGCGAAATCTTCATTCATTCTACTGACAAGTGTTTTCACAACTTAAACCTGTTTTATTAATTGTGTTTGACATTTCCCTAATTACTTTCATTTACATCACATCAGCTCCTAGCAGATTATTAGACTGCATATCAACTCAGTGGAGTATTGGAGGACAGAGAGAGGAGTGGTTAGTGACTGCGTTATAAAGCATTATTTTATTACAAGTAGTCTGGTACAATAACATCTCATACACTTATACCTTGCTTCTTTGTCAACATTGGTATGTCTGGTGTGTAAATTTAAGTAAAGTTCCAGCATGTTATACACTGAAATAAAGGTATGAATATACAAGTGTCCGGCACCTCTCCATGTTGCAAACAGTCAGCTCTGGTGTCTTGTTCAGCATGCAGACTATAAAAAAACCTGATTAATTGACACCATAGTTTCTAGTTATATGAACCTACCTTCAAAATGCCATTCCATGACAAAACCACACACAATGCATGTTATTTTTATCCTGCTTTGAGATAAAAAAAAAAAATCTTCTCAGAGGAATATGCAGAAGGAGAGATCCTAGGTATTGTAACTCTGGCCTCACTGTTCATCTTGTTAAAAACCCTCATTGGGACTCTCACAGGAGCCGTCAACTGGAAACCCCACACCTTCCCCTTCACTGTCCTTTCATTTGTAATCGCACACTCCCAGGACAATTCTCACAGCTGTGATGAGAGCATTTTTTAAAAAAAAAAAAAAGAGCTTTCCAGAATAGACAGATCGGAAGGACAGGACATCAGCATGAAACCAAACAAAAGGCATAAAAAATAGTGAAAATTGTTAGAGCACATGAACAAATATGGTGCGGTGAGAGAAAGAAATGTAGGGTTGTATTGATCAATGCTGGCTATTTCTTTCCACAATATCAAAAAATATCAAAATAAAACATTCATTACCACATCCAAGTAGAATGTGAGATGTTCAAATGACTTGTTTTCTTCAACCAAAGTTCAAACCCCAAGGATATTGCATTTACAATGATAATCAAACATATAAAAAGCTAAATTAGCTGTAAAAAAAAAAAAAAAAAAGCTTCAATTGGATGATATTGTAGTTTTAATTCAGTGCATTCTCTGAAAAGTTGTCTTAAGAAAACAGAGGATTCCTGAATTCACCTCTAACCTCCAATTTGTCCGAAGTGTAGGCTTGTCGGCTTAATCCAAATAACAGTCATTCTTTCATTCTTAAATACATAATGGAAATAGATGAGGATGACTCATAAAAATTTATACTTCAATTCTACATTTTAATTTATAGCCCACCCTCCAGGCACATATTATTCAAACATTAATATAAAAAAGAACTGTACATCAAAAAGTGTCAGCTTTCACTTTTACTTCCATTCACAGTCATGCATATTATATGTAGACTAGGCTTGACTGCTGCCCATCTCATAACAATTATACATTAAGTAACTAGCAGATTGATGGATTGATAATGTCCATATTCTGCATTCAATATACTAAATTTTTAATGACCTTTTCAACACCCTTACCTTTCACTTATATGTTTAGATAATACACTTTATGCAAATTGTAGAATTCTATAAATTTTAGATTTGTCTCTATTCATCTTTCTCTGTGTCTGCCAGAGATGTTCATTGTGAATTGTGATTAAAATCTAGTTTAAACTATTAATTTTCTTGGTATGTATGTGTGCATGGTCTTCGCCTCATCCACACATACACAAAGCAAAGCTTATGTATAACTGAAAAGAAATGTTTAGATATCCATCCATCCACCCATCCATCCATCCATCCATCCATCCAAATAAGCTATGTCAGGTTCAGCATAATACTTCCTTAGCTCTGTAATCAGTATCAATACTATTGGGATTGACCTCTGCTCAGGGATTAATTAGAAAATACATGCAGGCTAATCATCCTGTATAATGTATTGATGTGTATCTTGTTTCATTAACAATCATCAACAATCCGTTCATGTGCTGGGATACTAACAAACTGTTTGCTTTAGCTACAGGGGCTAGGTAAACACACACATTTTTTTTTCTTTTTTTCTCACCAGTTTCGGTCCCTTATGTTTGATAATCGGCATTGCTAAGTCAGAAGACATCAGCTTGACTCTATAAATTACCACCTGATCCTTTCTTCCTGGATAATTAGGTACCCATTAGTTCTAATCAAGTAGTTACTTAATTATTGCAGTAATTAGTCTAATGGTCTAGCAAATTGAAGCTTTATCACTTTCAGATACTTAATGTTCTTGGCAGAGTACATCACAAGTGTCAAGGCTTGGGCTTCAGCAATCAAACATTAGAAAACAAAGTTTATACCATGTCATAAATGATTTTAGTCTATTCATGTTTTTGTGCATTTTACACAATACTGTGTATGGATTCAAATTAATCACACCTAAATCTCTAAATTCTGTGATAAACGTGTGTAGAAATCTGAAACTTAAAAAATATATACGTATATTTGATACTAGATTGACATCTAGTCACTGATGCGACTACTACGGAGACTGTTAGTGATGGACTGACATCACTAACAGTCCAAAGAGACAGGTCTGGATTGTGTGTGGTGCTAGGTTATTGTGATACAGTCACATGGTTAAAGCGGTAAATGCCACTGGGGGGGAAAAAAAATAGCAGTTAGTTTTGTGTTAGCAGTTGTTTTTTATGTATTCATTCAATTTGTCTGGTTTATAGGGGTGGGTGAAGGCAATGCCACGACATTAGGACTTACACAACCATATGTGAAAAGTGAATGGGTTGTCTTCAAACTGCAATAAATTGGGCCCGGCTTGTCTGTCATCACCTTCAAATTAACTGCAGTTTATTGAGTCTGCCAGAGATGTAGGATGCTGGCAGGCAAAGAGAGTTGCCTGAAAGGTGCCTGGCCCAGTCCACCACAATTAGACAGAGCTCACTTTTGACCCAAACATCCTCAATCACCTTGACCAACAGACCTTATATGCAAAGCAATATACATACATGTACAGAAAAACTAATGATCACATTCAGAGAAAACAAACATAAAACATTTCCAGGTCTATGCAGTGTTTAAGTGAGTAGAGAAATGCACACTATTCAGTAACATGGATAAAACATAAAAACTCAGTATGAAAGGCTTGATGCAAAAGCATTGTTATTTTTTAAATCAATGATTTAGATTAACCAGCCTTTTTGTAGACAGTTACACACATTTTATCACTAAATTAAAAACTTTTTTCCCCCACAAATTCACAATATAAATTTTAAATAAATATGATCAGACTCTGGTTAAATAGCAGCATCGTACTGCAACATTATCACAAATCACAAAATTTGTGAGCAAATTCTGTGTTGTGAAGATAATTATGATAAGACTTTGTGAAGATCTCAAGCTTATCAGAGCTACATTGTCCTCCTAGCCTCGCTGACAGAGTAAGTGACCCCAAATGGACTTGCAAAGCATAATAATGATTGTCCTTATTTACCTCTATATCAGATCCAAACCAATCTGGCAATGAAATGGACTTCAGAGCTAGCTTGCAGTGTAGGTGCTATATGGGTTAAAGCATTTTAGTGCAAAATACAGTAGGAGCACAGACATAAAGCATTAAAGTATCACATGTAGAGTGGATGTCTGGATAGTATTGTCATTGGAGCACCGAGATACTGCATATTTTACTGGTTTTTTTTTAATTTTCTGACCAGACAAGTTTTACTAACCACTGGTATAGTGAAGTTTTCAACACACTGGTGAGCTGTTTTCAAATATTTAACAATTTTCCACAAATACGATGTGGACGAATGGATGATAATTTTGCTTTGGACAGATCACCAAACCTTGTCAAAAATGTAATTGATAAAATAACACTGTTCTTACCACAAGGGCTGCTGAAATTACATAAGTAAAGAATAACTCACGATAAAAGACTGCAAGGCCAAAATTATATTTCTTTTTTTGTTTGTTTGTTTGTTTTGTGTGTCACACAAATCCAACCCACATCTACATCATTTTCACCTGCATAGTAAATTCCAGAAAAAATTTATCTTTCACCTTTCACCCTTGAAGTGCCAGACTTGAAGAAGGACTCTACTTCACATTGTGGTTTGAGCAGCAATTGAAAGATGAACAGATGTGTAATCAAATATAAGTAGAAATGCCTTACCGTTTCACACTCAAATCAAGACTTCTTACTAGCAAATATTGCAATCCTCTTTACGTGACCTACTTGTCGGAACAAAAAATGCCCAACTAGATGCCTTCACAGGAAAAAAAAAAAAGTTAAAGGCAAAACTCTGCAGTGCTCCTTGCCATATGACAGGAGTGTGTGAAAACTGACACACAAGAGTTTTCAAATTGGGGCCCGGGGAGCCGAAGCATAAAATAACTTCAATCTCAGCAGCTCTCCAAGGAACAGAGCAGAAGTGTGACCAACAACAACACAACAACAGTGAGGCAGGAAGGGGTGAAGGTAGGAGTTATTAGAGGATAAAACATGCCTCTCCATCTCACTCCCTCTCTCTTAGGAACCCCAAGGATGATCAATGGATTTAGTCAGAGGGATATTCAAGCAGAAAATTGCTGCCTTTTTGCTTTTCTTTGAAGTATTTCCAGAATACATACCGAAGCCCCTGTCCACCAAGGTTGAAAATAACAGCACAAGTGCAGAGTCTACCAGTAATCCTGGAAAAGGGAGAAAAAGGTGGGGGTGGGGGAGGGTGCTGGTGCGGGCACCAAATGTTAAAGGACGCAGGGAGGGCCTAGATTGAAACTTTGCAGGTATAAAATTGAAAGCAGCCAGCTGAACAGACATAGTCAAACTATGGCTATTTTTCAAAAGGGAACCTCAATGACCAACATAGAAATAAATAAAATATTTGTTAAAAAAAAAAAAAGAAGAAGAAGAAGAAAAGAAACAGTCCAAGTGCCAAGACATAGGACAAAGCTATGCAGATATGGTTGCATGACTTATTACATATAGTTCAAACCTATTTACTTTAAAGATACAGTTAACTGAACTGTAAAAACATTTGCTATACTAAATCTTATCTTTGAAAAAGAAACTGGTAAGAGTGAAGCTGCATTTCTCTATTTTGTAAACATGGCTGTGTTTTTAAATAATTTAATATAAAACAGATTTTTAGGGTTAATGGTGAAGCTTGACAGGCTGAACCCAAGTGGTGGATAGTGAGGTCCTTCCCGGCCCCTGGGGGCCCCAGTGGCACTGTGCAGATGACAGCGGAGGCATGTGGCACACTCGTGGCATTATGAATAGGACACAGCGATGGGGGACCAGATTCCTCAGCTCCCTGCTGTGTGGTGTGATGGCCTCATCTGTTTTCCCATCGCTACTCTAATACATCTGCAGCGCATTCCCTCCTAATTAAGATTCCACAGTTCTATTTGTCATAGGATGGAAAGGATATCACATAGGGTAGTTTAGCCATAGTTTTGGATTAATCGCTGGGCAATTCACCACACGCAAGAATGCTTAGTGAGCCAGAGGAAGAACTAAGTCTGCTTTTTTTTCTTCATCTGTTACGTTTATAGATAAGCCTCCATGGGAATTGGATTTGGGAACTATCTGTCACAGCCTGTTCTCCACGTACATTAATAGTAAGTAATGCTTAATAGTGTGTAGCCATTATAGTCACTGCTTAAAGGAAAGGTTCTTCAAATTGAGCACTGATGTGTAGTTTTGTTATACCAGACATATACCAGACATAGCTTGCTGTATTTCCATAGCTATCGCTAATGTACTTTATGTTGTGTATGGCTCTTCTAAAAATTACTGAAACGTTAAAGTAAAATATACAACAACAGTGGTCTTAGTGAGTGCAGTCTATTTGATCATTGTCATGGTGTCAAAAACATTTTGAGAAAGCATAAAATTTCCAACACGACAATTACTTAACAGTCAGCAAAATATGGAGGGTACCCTTATGGAGTAAGGGTACTTCACAGATGTAAGTGGGAATATGGAACTGATGCAATGGGTTTTGCTATCGCTGCATTATTATTTCATTTAGGTAACCAAAACTGTCTCACAAATCTTCACAAACCTAGGATCTAAAATTTTCAACATAAAGATACTAAACTAGTTTGTTTTATCCCCAAAGAAAGGTCAAGTGGCTAGTAATCTGGCACCTATTACCAAAACCAGGTATTCAGGTAGTCTGCAGTGATGTGATGTGCCTATTTTGGGATACTGAGCTATTTTAAACACAATCAGCTTCATATTCTAGCAATGTGTAGAATAAGACACATAATTTAATGTGAATTCTGGGGTTGTGCGAGAACAGAGCACAAAGCTTTAGCAATGGCATGCCACTGTGTCCAATCTTCATAACTACAGTGATTCAATTAAGGTGATTTTCTGAGGTGCATACTGCTCAAAGCTAAGGTACATCTCCTCCTGTTATGTCAGATTCAAACTTGTGAAGCTTGACATAATGCATGTGACTTAGGCTTGAAAAAAAATGTATCTCAGCTGGCAAATAATTGATTTGCCATTATGTTGCCATTACTGAGCATGTTATGGCAGCCTAGTTTGTTTGTTGAGCTCTATCTTAGCTCTTTAGTAGCTACTGCACATATAATACTGAAATGAGATATTTTTATAGTTCTGTGATTTTCTAAAATATGCAGCATTTTAAGTTCAATACAACAGCAAAAGTCTTCATAAGAGTTGCATACTTTAGATTTAAATAAACACATACTTCCAAGCACTCAGCATTCTTTAATGTTCTCTTTCATGCATGCAAACACTACAATGTACATAGGCCAAAATACTGCAGGTAAATCCTGGAGAGAATAAAAAAAATCCTTCATTTTCAGCATCGTTCCTATCATGTCAACAGGGAAGGATTTCTTTTTATGGTTTAATTCAACAATAGCATTTGCGATTGGGGTTTTGGGCATCTCAAGGGCATTCCTGGTGAAATTACTGAGACTCTGCACCATTTATCACAGCCTGACATGTGTCATGTTCCAGATTCTGGTGCAGAGAGGTTACAGCTGAAGACAGCTCTCTCTTTGTTGAGCAGCCATCAAAGACAACATCTCGTATTTATCAAAAAAAGGAAACCCAACGAGAGGATAGAAACTACAAAAGTGTTGTCAGACATTCTCAAATGCCCTCGTATTCAAACAAATTAATCTGATACAATATATGTAAGAATATCAAGGCTTTATCATAATATATCCGAGCTTAACCCCAGAAAAACATGAGGTCATTAGTATGTTTACTATATGGTCGTGTGCGTTCAGATCAAAAGCATGCAAACAAATTTTGCATTAGTTTGTGGACATGATGCAAACACAATATAAATTGCAGATAGTCTGCATTGTGTTTTCTGGTTTGGATGTTTTGTATGAGGCAACTAAATCTTAAATTACTATTTAACTTGGAAAATAATACAAAATGTCAAAGGTCACCCTCTATTGTGCTGCTTTATGCTAGTCTGTTGTTTTGTATGGATATAGCTTTAAACAAATCACTGTAACATCCCCGCTAAGGTCTCTAATTTGTTTACTTTGTTTATTTACAGTATACAGACATTCTTTGGCTTTGGAGTGCTATTGTTGTACCACTATAAACACATCCAAATATGACTTATAGAATAGAATCTAAATCATTTTTCAACTTGCTAGCATTAACTGAAAGCAATGTCAGTTCTTGTAGTTGAAGCTTAAATGGAGGATCTCTTTTTTTTAAGAAAAATGGAAAAAAAAGTCAGTGTTTACACAATGCTCACAAGACAGTGGTGGAGTCACCATAGTAATGTGAGGTGTTACCGTTTCCTTGGAGACTCCCACATGTGTGAGCTTCACAAGTTAGAAACACTAATAATGACCATGATGACGATGAATAAAAACAGAAGAACGGTAGTTACTTTAGTAAGAGTCAAACTGTTTGGTTTTTCAAAGTTCAAAGTCAAACATTTTCAGGTTATACATAACCTGAAAATTAAACTGCCTGATTTTGGGTATAAGAACATCATAAATTCGAGGACAGTTTTTAAGCCCTTTAATTGTTGTGGTCTTGAGGTTGGAGTGTTGATATCATATCACAACTGATTTTTCAGTTATGATATGATTTTTATGATATGATTTATGATATGATTTATGATATGAGTTTTTCAGTGGTCAGACTCGTCTGGGACATGTTAGCTATGTATGTTGTCTTCTTAGCTGGGTTGCAAATATTAGACAAAGGTGCAAATACATTTAGGAGTCATCTAATTTGCTTTAAGTTGGACAGTGTGTAACACAGTTTCTGAGGTCATCTTTCTGATTGAGCTGACAGCTGTGTGACAGAAGCAAAGTGATGAGTAATGTAACATTTACCTTTGCTGATGAGCAATTAGTAAATTACTTTTTTCATCGTAATGAGAAACAGATTACAGTTCTAAAGTAGTTCTCGCAACTGTTCACAGCATACCACACTAAGAAGCAGAATAAAATCGATGAAGTGTTAAACAACCAGGCAAAATGTTGCCTTTCAGAGGTATGAAGTTACACCTAACGCACTTATTTATTCTTCTTTGTCAACAACTGTCAACAAGTAACATCATTTGCTGGAAGAAATGCTTTAAGAAAAAGGGGCAGTTTAAAACTATTGGCTATGCACATTGCTCCTCTTTCTCTAAGAAAATTTTACCAACACCATCAGCACCTCACAAAATAGCTCTCTTTATAAGCTGTGTAAAATGTCATTGTTTAAAGAGTGCGTCAATAAATGCTGACATTGTTAAATGTAAAGTACCACACAAGGGGGAGGGGTGCTTATAAAATTAATTAATTCTACTACCATTATTTATGACTTAATATGATATACTGGTGTGCTTTATAATAACACTGAATGTGCATATTTCTGGTGGTGACAGTGAAGTAATTATGTAGAATGCCTTTTACCATGAATGTACAATATTAATTACAGGCACGGTTGTTTATCAATTGTGAAACACTGTTTAAAAGCTGTTTGGAAGATTGCCATGATGACCCAGGCTTGTCTCCTATCTTTTACTTTCAGCTGCTTATAATGTGACATACTACATCCTTTTTCAGACCACTGATATCCAGGTTAATAGAGAAAGGAGGGTTAAAGGAGAGCCCTCTGTGGTTTAAAACAGAAAAAAGAAATTGTCAAAAGAAATCAATCAAATATTCAAAAGCATGATAAACCTGGCAAAGACATAGTAATAAATGAGGTAAGTATATTATAACACAAATGAAGGGCACATGACATAAACTGGCTGTCTGCCTATCACGGGCAAAAAGTTTGCTATGAAATACATTAAACCTTGTGTTCTTCAGTTGCGTGTGTGCATTTAGTCAGTTTATTTGCCTCACTTACCTCTTCAAAAACAACAACCAAAAAAAACCCAGCCAGGTCAGGAACCAATTTGGACCATGTGCCGCTAATGTGCCATCACGGGCATGGCTCGCCTAATCCTCTACATTACACTGGATGAGAATCTGCACTCTGATAGTCTAAAACACCAAAGGAGGATTTCATCCCAGGGCATTCTGTCTCAGAGTGCCATGTTATAATCATCTGACAAAACTGACCAGGCACTGTGCATGAAAAAGAAGACTGGTAGAACTGTTTATATGTGCAGAGCCTATTGAAGCTGGATATTATAACACCAACCATAGGAGAACTAGATGGTGTGAGTTTGAAGGATGTGCACTATGGTGTGAAAACGGGGTTGAAAAGACCAATGACCAAGTTTCATGGACTAATGCTGAGATTACACTGAAACTATTTTTCCTTTATGGTCTTTATTGACGTAACACAAATACATTATATGAATAGAGTGCCACCACCAGCGATGACCAGGATATCTTCCTATTGTGCTCGCAATGAACTGTACTGTCCAAGATGTATACATGGGGAATAAATCCGAATCAAATAATCAGAACACCAATGTCATATTCAGTACTAACATCAGCTGAGAATAATCAGTGTAACTTCTTCTTTCTTTCTTTTTCATGATTTCTTCCTAAAACAGCTTTTTTTTCAGAAAGGCAGAAAGAAGTATGAAAATTAAACTTAAGACTCATCCCAAATGCTCGTGCACCATATACTAAACCAAGTGTTTTGAGGCCAAACAATAGGAATCCAAAAGCTCAGTGTTTACCCAATTATGTCCCTTTCCAAAAACTTTCAAAGGCACAAGGTTTCAGCATAGCAAGTGGGTACAATGGGTATGTTGATAAATGCTATAAATTAACATAATAGTTGCACTGCGATAACAAAACAAAAACAGACCACCCACAGCTCTGATATTAGAAATGGTGTTAAAGAGAAAGAGAAAGTTAACTTTCTCTAAAACAAAGAGTGAGAGGATGCTTAACACATTTCACTTGAACAAATGCATCATTCAATGCCTGAAATATCTTATCAAAGACAAAGCCAGCTGCAAGGGTAACCAGCAACCATCGAAACAGTCCCTAAGTCAGTGATATAAATTAAATCCTCTCTAAGAACAGACACCAGTGATTAAGTTTTTAGAAACCAGTAGACTGAAACACCTACAGTTTTGTTTTGGTTTTTGTGTTTGTTTGTTTTTTGATTTTACCAGGCAGAGATGATCTAATAAAAGATTTACCAAACATATAAGGCCCAGTGTCACAGAAGGTTAGCTCATATTAAGGAATTGTCTCCTTATCTAAACAACAGAGGCCAAAATATCTTTATATTTTGGCCTCTGTTGTTTAGATTTGGCCATACTTTTTAAAATTCGTCACTCACAAGTCCCCCGCCTCATAAATGTGAAGTACTAAATCACTGAAGCACCCCTTTAAAGGCTGGATAAGAAACATGATTAACTGTGACTGTTGAGCAGCAAGTCTGCTTAGTAGAAAAGGTAGTGAATAATATGAGCAACTTCACTGTAAATACACCATAAATAATTTTTATGTTTTTTACTAAAGTGAAAAAATGTATTTTTGCTTCACTACTACTAATACAAAGCTACCACGTTTACCTGGTGTAAAGAATTTTTTCCAGCCAAATAGCAGGTTCTCACTGGCAGCTTTATGCTGCAGACCAGTGCCTCTATAAAGCTCTCATTTATTACATGTCAGTACTGTATATATGTGTTGTGTTTCTGTGACAGATGCCATACTTGGAGAACATTACATGTGCAGCTTTGAGAGGACAGGACAGACCACAGATTTCCACCTTGCCATGTGTCTTCACTGCCCTCTACAGGATGAACCTAGAGATGTATGATGTGTCCTTGTGTGCTCCCTTCACCTTTTGTAGAAGTCACATGCCTTTGTCCTAGTTTATACACACAGGTTCTGGTACGCAGTATAGATGTAATGTAATTTAATAAAGTTCATTACGTGGCACAAAATGACACCTGTGGTGTGTAACTGCACAAGAATCAAATTATTTGCTTACTCTCACAACATCATGCATAGATTTAAATGTGATTATTTTTATCCTGTCTTAGCGAGCAGGTCAGTTTGAGGATAGCTGCTGCAGTCACCTGCTGCACTTCACAAAGAGCACAGAGTAAGATTATCTGGTGCTAAGGTCACTGACCCAGCTGAAAGCTTAAACAGCAGAGCAATTAACTTGCACACAAATCCGAAATCAACACAAACCTGCTTATCCTAAAGACCAAGTCTGTCGGCACATTTGTCAGAATCTATTCTTAAATTTGCAAACAAGGAGATTATCTGAGCTCTTGTTGATGGTTCAATAAAGGCAGAATGCCAAAAAAAAAAAGAGAAAATCACCACTGCCCCTTCAGGCCCAGCTATATTATTTAAACAATACTAGCATATTTAATGGAAAATTAAAAACATAAAAGCCACTAAGGGGTAAAAGCAATCCTGCACACTTTTAGTAACTACATAACAGCTGGAAGTTGTCATCAACACTATTCTAACTTTTTTTAATATGTTACCCAGCATCAAGGTATAACTGTATATTGTGGAGACAATGTTTCAAACAAGTTTTTCCCATTTTTAGGCACTGTACATTTGACTGCATTACTGCCTCTATCTATATCTGCCACATTGTCTTTTGAGGTTAAGAGCACTGACATCTATTCTAAGAAAGTTTAAAAACACTGATTATTCTAGCTCATTAGTATACAAGTATAGAGCTTCATTAGAAATATCTACACTTACGTTTGCTGTATCACGTTACTGATTCACACAATTTGCACAAGGTACAAGTGTACCTCTTAAGAAGATAATTCTAAAAGTTAGATCTTTGATTGTGCATGACCCTTCAGCTTTGGAGTGTGAAGAGGTGATTGTGTGACATGCACTTTGATACACAAACACAAAACAGTGACTGATGTTGTGTTTGTGGTGATTTTTTTGATTTTTTTTTAAAGCCCTACTGTTTCATGTGTCCTCGAATCACATCCCCACAGCAATTTCCTGACTGTATGCATGTGCGTGCTCTCACACTCTGTTGAATCCACTCTCTCTCTCTCTCTCTCTCTCCCTCCCCTCCTGTCTCCATCTCTTCTCCTCTGCACTCACTCCCCCTTCTCTTTGTCTCCAGTCTTGGTGTGGGGCAACTGAGGTAAATGTGCCAAACTGCCCTATTTAGGTCACACTAACAACACAGCACGGTTCACTTGGGATTCAACCCAGCCAACTTCCGAGTGCATTCACGGCAATAGGACACTTCAGGTCATGGCATTATCTGTGTGAATTCGTCAACAGATATAATGGGCTAACTGCTCGCCAAAAATCTAGTGTATTTACTATGCTGCCAAGCACTTCATCTTAATGATTCTGAGAAATACTCATAAAATCAGGTGATCACACTGGCTCTGGACACCATTACTAGGGTTCAGTGTAAGGGCAAGAGGGTCAAAGGAGGTAAAAGTGATCTGGCTCTTTAAGAAGTGGCAGAGGGAATTACTGATATCGTGCACAAGGACAGACAGAGCAGCTGCTGTCAGT
>VUQI01025857.1:0-16089 GCA_015106735.1 Paratilapia polleni | reverse complement strand
TTGCTTTTTGAGATCTTTTAGCCTGCTTCACTTTGTCAGACAGGTTCTGTTTAAGTGATTTCTTGATTCAACAAGTCTGGCAGTAATCAGGCCTGGGTGTGGCTGGTAAATTTGAACTCAGCTTTCTAAAAAATGTGGTTGATCCCAGTTAATTAATGATTTAACAAGGGGGGCAGTTATTTTTTCATAGAGGGCCAGGTAGGTTTGGATATCTTTTTTTCCCTTAATAAATGAAATCATCATTTAAAAACTGCATTTTTGTATTTACTGAGGTTATCTATTATTTAACTAATATTAAAATTTGTTTGATGATCTGAAACATTTAAGTGTGACAAATATCAAAAAACTAAGAAATCGGGAAGGGGGCAAACACTTTTTCACACCACTGTATTTGAATATTTTGAAGTAATTGTTATCATGACGATTACATGAGTCACTGGATTACGTCCAGAGATTCCATCTATTAAGACTCATAAACCAATTAAAAATTTTAAAACTGATTTCAACTTGCCCGATCTTCAAGGTAATCTTGATCACCTCTGCACTGCTTTCAGAACTGAAGTTATATTTAGATTGCACACGTCCAGTTCTGACTGCATTCGCGGTTTCACCTCGGACCTCAAACTTGCATAAATAGCACACCAACTTCTGTTTCAAACTGATGCAACTTTCATTTTGAGGATCATCACTACTGATGAGAGCAGGGTTACTGTAACCAAAAGACCAAAGAGCAGTTTTCAGTCAAAGAGTTCATAGTGTCATTCACAAGGTTGCGTTAGTTTGTCTTCCAGTGTCAGACTGTCAACTCTGTTGGTGTTAACATATTTATTTTAACATCCTGACACATCTATGATGGAACATTTGGCATAAACTATTATATCTGTTCATATCACATAGGTAAACTGATTTGTACTGTGTGAAGAGATACATTTAGTTACATTTCCCTTGTTATTGTGATGTAGTATTATCAGACATATAGAGAAAGAACCATGCGACCAGTCTTTTCAGAACTGCTGTTTTGTTGAGTTTCAGTGATTCTGTTTTGCAGATATAGTAGAAAACCTTTTTTTGTGATAGCAGTGAAAAGAGAGCTACCCACCTGCAGTGAAGTTAAGTGTCACTTGTAAAACGTTCAGGCTTTCAAACTGTTCATGTATACATATCTCACAGTTTTGTCACATACCCAGTGATTTTTCCTGTTTTACACGCTATTTCTCTATTTGTGTCTCTGTGTGTGGTCTTTTCTTTTCTCTTTCTCCCTCCAGTTGAAGCCTTAGCAGTAATTGACAGACAGTTAGTTGTGAATGGGACTTAGTGGTCATAATACAAGAGTGTGTCTGCCTTGTTCACAGTAACAGCTACAAGCCATGCGATCTATAAGCCGTTTCTGTCTCTCTTTGTCTCTCTGGCCCTCTCTAATTAGCTCTCAGAATCGATGGGGATTAATTCTACCACTATGCCAGGATGTGTGTCAAAGATATTCTGCTGCAATCAGATTGCCTGGCTCTAGCTGTAACATACCACCTCCATCTGTTGTGAAGCTGTTTTGGGGGGTGGTTTTCAGGCTACTGTTGGGACCAGAAGCAGAATGAGGTTTGAGATGCAACTTTTTGCAACTACATTTTTAGTTGTCTGTTTTTTTTGCCTTCAAGAAGGTCTGCCCTCATCCTAACCTTGAAAATCGAGCTTTTACATCCCACAGCACAGAAGAACTTCTGCAATCACTTATTGTTTTGCTAAAGGACCAGTCAATAAGTGAGCACTAGTAAATGCTATAGGTATAGTATAGCATATACAGACATTTAATATCCCTGTTTTGTACTACTTTTGATGAATTCTTTACTTTATTTAGTAATTCATTGCTGAAGTTTGTACAACAAAAGCTGAAAATGTCTAAGGGTTAACCAAAGACCTAATTTCAGGCATCTAATCAAAAATAATTGACAATGGGATGAAGGAAACATGCTACTTAATTTCTGGGTTAGAGGACTCATTCCTGTAGGACTCCATTGGAGTGTTTTGCCCATTGCCTCTTGAATGCTAGCATGAGTTTGTGTCTTCAGTAGAATCTACAAATGCTGTAAGCCCCTCACAAGGCTACAGACAGATTTTTGCTGGTATTTGTTCAACTACAACCCAAAGGCTTGTCTTGCCGCCAGCTCTGAAAAAGAAGTGTTTTGTCCAGTCCTGGAGATGGTGTGTTGGACGCTGGTATAGAGCGGTGGATTCTATCAGACGAGGATATCTGTGCCCTTGTTTACTCTACTCAGATCCCACTCACCACATTCAGCCAGGAGACAAATGCTGTCTGGAAACTTGGCAAACATGGCGGAAATGAGATTTGTTATCGCCTCTCGATTGTGGCCCGGCTGGCATACAAATTCAAGAGGCATGGAATTGTGTGGGTGTGTGATTCCCAGTATAAGTCAGTCTTTCTCTACTCGCACCTGTTTCTCTGCACACACCCAACAGACAAATTTGACATTTTTTTGCCAAGTGTTTTTATGATGTAAATCCATGAGTGCACCCATTTGTGCATCATTTGTAAAGCAATTGCATTGTATCAAACAATCAGTTCAGTGGCATCTCTGTGGACACTACGTTTGTACAGATTCATTCTTCTTTCAATAGCTAATATCATACTTTATGCTGAGAGGCAAAGCTGAAAATCCTATCTGTCTCTAGTCACAGCACTGAGCTCCAAAGCCACATAATGAAGGACTAATTGAATACTTATCACTATCAATCATGCCTTTATGAATATGTGTGTGTTGTTTGTCCAGATGTCTATTATGGTGTTCCAACAAAGCTTTGCTGTGAGAGTAAGATAATTTGTGTATCTCTTTGTGTTTCTTGTCTCTTTGTGTCTTTTCTGAAAGCATCCATGTGTCTTGGCATATTTAAAAGTCTTTGTATTATGAATGAAATAGTGTCTCAGAATTAGATTGCGCTTTTGGTGGAGAACAAGCTGATGCCTCAAGTTCATGTATCTTGGGATCCCGTTCATTAATGAGGATGCACCGTTTTGACACAGGCCTTGAAGTGTAAGCACCATGTCTGTAGCAAAAAAGCAGCAGCTGCAGTCCCCAGTCAGCACCATTAAAGGGACGATTCCCAAAATCAAAAACATTTTATCTGTCTGGCCTGTAGTACTTTTTATTAATCTAGTTTATTTTGGTTTGAGTTTCCCAGCTTTTGCAACATCCAGTGTAGAGATGTGTGCTTTCATTTGAATATAATGGAATAAAATGACCCTTTACTTATGGTGTTCTAAACAAAACATTTAAAACTCAGCAGCAGTTTCTCTTTGCAGATATCATTTATCTGTTACTGTAAAAAGCAAACTGATTTGTAAGCAGTTTCAAATGAGAACTATTTTCTGTTTTACCAAAATACAACCAACCACCAAAGCACCCACCCTTGATGAGAGGTTCACGGTAGTGACAGTGTCACAGCATGTAAACATTCATGCCCCCACCCCAACTGTAATGCTGTAATGTTAGCTAGCTGCACACTTCTTTCAGTTGGCAAATGTAAACAGGAGAAAGGAAACAGTTGCTATATAAAATTTTGAGTAAACTGGTCATGTTTTCTGGAGAAAGACACTGCTTCTGAGTTTTTCAAATATACGTATTTCCAGGAGCCTTACGCGACACACATTGAGTAGCATGTAGTTCCATGAACAGAAAGCAAACATTTCTACAGCCAGAATCTCCAAAGCTAGCCCACTTGCACCAAAACAAAAAAATAAGTAAATAAAATTAAAAAAATAAAAATGAATTTGATTTGGTGTTGAACGACCCCTTTAAGCAACAACACAACTGTGTTCTGATGTTTTGATAGTGTCCACAACCTAACCCAGAGTCAATGAAGGTATATGCAGAAGTCAGGAGCAAACATACTTAATGCCTAAAAAAAAAAGTTTGCTGGTCTAGACAGATATATTGATACAAATTAAGGCTTATCTTCCAGTCGTGCTTCTGTTAGACAGACAGCTGAAAAACATGGCTTAAAGACAGATAGGGTGTAAAGATGGAGTCTGAGATTGATAGCTAAAGACAAGTTGAAAGACAACTACTTCGTTTTTGAGTGAAAGATTTTTTTTTTTTTTTTTTTTGCTGCACAGGTTCAAAGCTGTCATTACATTATTTTGGTTAACTGTATTTTGCTGTGCTATTAGGGCCCACTTTAATAGGTGTAGCAAATCAATATTAAGTAAGATGAGATTGCAGATAGAAGCAACCAAAATGATTTTACTTCAGGAGTTATCCTCTATGACAGTGAGAGGAGCCCCGAGCAGACTTTGGTTTGCAGTTGCCTGGACAGTGCTGGACTTTGATCTCATGAATTCTCTTTAGCTCCTGCTTATAATCACCACATCAATCAGCTACAGCATGTAACATACATACAATTGAGAAATGAAAGGGGAAAAACCCAAATCCCTACCATAGGCTCATTTATGTTGTAGGTGGTATTTGTTGACATGTTTTGGGTCCACTTGTCCCTTTTAACAGAAGGGTTTTTGCAAATTTACAAATTTAAGGAATTTCCTTTTTTCTCTGATCAAACATTTCTGTCCTGATGGCAGTGGTCTCATCCAGGATGGGAATGCCCTCACCCATGGGGGGCAACTAAATTGTTTGAAGAAAATATGTGAATCATATACTATGGCCTTTGTACTTAGATCAGCTGAACACCTATGGGAAATTTTCGACCAGCGTTTCAGATGGCACTCTCCAATACAGCAAATGAGGGAATTTCTTTTGGAAGAATATTATTCCATCCCTCCAGATTTCCAGACATTTGTAGAATCAGTCTCAAGGCACCCATCAGTTTATATGCATTTTCAGAATTGGATATGCTTCTTGGAGATGCCGTCATGGATTTGCTTTTCCTTCTTATCTTATCCAGTAGAGCTAAGAATAATTTATCCATCACCCTACAAGTGTCAGTGTTCAGCCAACACTCTATCACAAGGCTAACATGTACAGACAAAACCATCCACACTCATTTTCATTGTTGTAGTTTTCATTTCACCTGATATGCATGTTTTTGAACTGTCTGGGAAAACTAGGCATGAGGATAGCATGTAGACTTTACAAGGATAACTTTAGAAGGGCAACTAAAAAAGAGTTTTAAATTACCAAAAACTGAACTTTATCAAGGTTCTTCTAAATGGATTACTGTGTTTACATGCATAATGACACAAATAGGCCAAAACCCAGATCAAAGTGAGAGTAGTGGTATAAATACCATAAAAGTATATCACTCTCTTAATCTTGACTTGTATTCAAAGGGGGGAAATCAATTTCAGATGACTGATAACCTCCTTTTGTTCCTATTGTAATTTTCCTCCAAAAAGATTCCAAACCTGAGATTGTAATTTGTTGCATCTAAGAGATGAATGGACTTGTCTTGCTCTACTGACACAGAAAAGAAGACTTTATTTTACAAAATCACATATTGCTTGACCAGATTTTACATTAAAACTTAACTGAACCATAAAATGTACTGTCACACTCACCCTTTTCATCTGCTCCTTCACGCATTTGCATTTGCTTTTGAGGCACCCAGTAGACACTCTTTCAAGGGGAATTATATTACACTCTTTATAGAACATTGGGAGACTCTGTAACATCAGTTTCAACAAGGCCTGTGGGAATATTTGATTTGAACATTTTGCACCAATTTCTTTAAAAAAAAAATCAGTTTGCAGCAGCCATTATGGGAACCACATGAGGTTTTTTACAACTTAAATTGGAGCTTATTCTGGGACTGTGTTAAACATTGTCATTACTTTTAACACTGCTTTTGAAGCATATCTTCCAACAGAGTGAAACTCTGTCTTTGCATTGAGACCAGTCTGTAAGAGTTATTAAGCCCTGTCCAGAAGAGGTGGTTTCTCTTGTATCTCTGATTAATGCATTAATCACAACTAAACCTGCAGCCTTCTGGGGAATTGATTAAACCATCTAGTTAGGTTACAGATGGACTGTAGGAACATGGGCGCTGATGTTGCATTCCATCTATGGGGGAAACAGGCAGGGGCAGTAACGTTAAATGAGAAATGGGTTGTTTGGCAGGTTTATATCAGTAAATTCAGTTGTGTCACCCTACTTTGTTTTTCCTTTCATTTGCTATGCTATTCTGCTCTACACTATTAATAAGGTTTCATTTTTAACAGATTTGCACATTTAACATGGACATCAAAGCTCTGAGTTACTGAACATCATTTAGCATGCATATTAGTGTCTCAAATAAGGATAGTACACAGCCAAAGTATGTGGACAGCTGAACCTTATAGCTATGGCCACATTGCTGAAGATGTCATCTACACATCTGCTGCTACTGTAGCCTCCACTCTTTGTGAGTGTATTTGAAAATATCTGTTAATTCATAATTGAATTAAAAAACCATTCACTGTCATCATCAGGAGGTGTATGCAAGGCTCAATGAACCCTGTGATTTGTTGAGCCCACCACTTTTCTACAAGAGCATCAATTACAGGCAGGCAGATTTATTAACCTTTCTTTAACCAGGAAGTGAAACTCTTGTGATTAAGAGTTTTTTGCAAGAACATCATGCTTATAACCTGGAAGCTGGAGTTCCTGGTGGAAACCTGCGCAAGCACAGGGAGAACATGGTAACTCTACACAGAAGGGCCCGTCCGGGGTTTGAACCCGAGACCCTCTTGTTGTGAGACAACAGTGCTAACCACTGAGCCAAATCTGTATATGAGTGACTGATGTAATTTTGGGGTCTGAAAAATGAAGCCTATACAGAAGTGCCTTAAACCTGCACTCTTTCTAATGGCTAGCAAGGGATAACTTATCTGCTTACAAAAAAAAAGTCTCTGACCTTCTCATGGTCCCTTGTGGTTTCTCCCAGGGTTGTGAGTTCCTTTTGAGTTTTGTATCCTTGTTTATTATTATATCCTTGTTGGTTTCATTGTGGTTCTGTGTTCTCAGTTTTTGCTTATTGTTTTAGGTTTTGATTTCAATTTACACTCTAGGATCCTTAGCCGTTAGTTCTTGTTGCATTCTGGAGTTTTGTATTCTTAGTAAATATATTCAAGTTTGAGTTTTTGTTTAGGTTTTCTGTTGTAGCATTTAAAGTGTTGGTTTACTGTTTTTATCTCCTTGATATGTTACTGAGCCTCTGGTTTCTGCTTACTTTAGGTATTTTGGTGATGAGTCTGAATCTGTATTTTTATTCTTAATAGTAGTCTCCCTGGTAGCCTCCTGCTGTGTTCCCTTGAGCCTGACTTCTTGTTAAGTGTTTTTATTTAGGTCTGTCTTAGTCTGTGTTGGTCATTTCCTGTTTTACTTTGAAAGTTGGTTATCTGTGGTGCCCTGTGTTTGTTCAGTTTCCTGTCCTCCCCTGATTACTTTCACCTGTCTCTTTCCTCACCTGCTTGTTGTCTCCAGTCAGTTCTCACTGTATTTTTAGTCCCATCTTCTCTTTGGTCCTTGGTAAAGTGTCTGTTTGTCCACCTTTGTGTGTTCTCAGTCCCTCCTAGGGTTTTCTGATTTCTGTTTGCTTTGAGTATGCACATATATTTGGCATGTTATTGACATACATATGCTGGTTTTGTTTTTGCAGTCCCGGCAGTAAGGCACTGCAGGTTACTGAATACATGGTGCAGCATTATCCCCCAGCAAAGACCTACAAACATGCAAATACCCATATACATGGATGGGTTTATTGACCTTTCTATAGTTGTGCCCTCATGGAGCTGATGTGAAGTTTAATTGCAGCCATAGTGGAAGTGGGACACTTATGGTGCTATGAAACCCATCATTTAGACAAGAGTGGATCTGAAATCAACAAACAGTACATTACACAGATATTTCCAATCTAACAGGATGGACAATTTGAGCTTGCAGGTGCTACTTTGGTTGAGCGGTGTTCTGTGAAACATAATTCAGCATGTGATTGGCTTTATTGTTGCAGCACTCTCATTTTTCTCTTGGCTGTTTATGTGTCTGTCTGTCCAGCTGAGATGGTTGGATGGACGGATGAATAAATGTTTGGATGTTGTGCCACCCCTTGAGGCTAAATGAACACAAACACGATCAATATGGAGTGAAAACATGGAGAAATGCTCACTGCAAATATTAACTTTGTGTCTTCTTGTGATTTAGTTTGAATTATACGAATTATAAGAATTTTGTCCTTATAAGAAAATTGGATAGTATTTCTAACTCTAACTTAAACACATACACACATAGCTCTTTCTCTACTCTCCACCCTCTTTGGTCATCTAGTTGGTGGTGTGTAGTGTGGCACTGCTTGTTTACAGCACAGCAGAGTTAATTAGCCATTTTATGGCTGATTTACAGTCCGACAGGCAGACAGAGAAGATGGCCACTGTCTTGTCCTTGTTGTCCACTCAAGGACTTGTCAAAGAGGATATTAAACTCACAACACACGGGCACACATACGCACAAGTGGTTGTTTTGACCAAAATAAATATTTGCATTTTTTTTATTTGTATGTATATGTATGTATAAAGAAGTTAGGCGTCACCATGTACGTGCAGTCCACATTGCATATTTATTAGACTCTGAAACTTAACCCGGTGCTGAATATCACTCCCACTTTTTATGTCCAAACATAATTCCACTGTCTAGACTCATTTATCAGGTTGCAACACACACGCGCGCGCAGATGTGACCCAGCTCACCTTGACCAGTTTCATCTCACTAACAGAGGAGCAACGGCTTTAGGGAAAAAAAGAGCTGAGAGAACACCTCGTATGACACAAACTCACACATGGCTGCATGCAAGGGGTGTATAAACAGCTCAGCTATTGTACTGTGGTAAAACCTCTCAGGGAAGAGACTGAGTTCAGTGGCCTGATGTTTCCTTCACACCGCAGATCATTGTTTGACATCCCTGTTTTAAAAACTGGTAACTTGGTTTCTTTGAACATAATCTTTCAATAAACTAAACCAAACAGTTTTAATTTTTGAAACTTAAGCAAACATTGAGGGATATAGTTGTTGAAGCTAACTTTATTATTACTTTCTAGGTCCACCTGCTTCAATACCAGCACAGGGGCACAACTGAGAATTAACAAGTGATCCAAACTCTGGTGTTACAAACAATCATAACCTCCATGAAAAGAGGTTGAGTTAGCATAAGCTAGCTAGCTCAACCAGCTGACTTATAAAGATGGTATATAGTATATATAAAAAAAGCATACAGCATAATTTGTTTTGTTTTGTTTTGGTTTGTTTTTTTTCAAGATGTAAACAAAGATGAAAAAATAAATACCAGAGAGGTTTTGTTTCTGCCACCCATGAACACGGAATAAAATATTTTAAATAAAAGTACATGATGAGGATCAGTCAGTGAGGTACAAGAACTGCAAATACGCTAGTATGTTAGGAGAAGACAATTAAAATAGACAAGACTGCAACCAAGAAAGTGAGGTCTGCCATCACCTGTTGCCGTGCAGTTTGTAATTTGCCACCAACAAGTTAACATCCTATGATTATTCACCACACTGTCAGACAATTGGCCAGACAATGATTCATCTTTTTTGAAGTGTTAAAATTTTCTTGTCCAGTACACCATGAGGTTTCAAAAAATTTGCATGAAGGTAAACTACACATAAATAGTAATTAATAAAAGAAGTGACTACTGAAAAGTCTTTTTAGGATTAAATAAAGGAACACAGTGGAGGCCGAAACCCAGAAACGAGGTTGATGCATCATTACTTAACAAGCAGCTACACCTTCGTGTTAAAGGAATCCTTATATATGCAAGTAAAAGCACTGTCACTCAGTTAGGTTCACAGTTACTCCTCAAGCAGTATGGACTAGAAGAACAATTACAGTGACCTTTAAATTCTTAATTATGAGTCTGTGAGTGTTGCTTAAAGACAGTCATATGAATAATTTTTCGAGTGGTTCATATGCAGTGTGAAAGGCCCTGAGACAATTTGGTCCTGATCACAGGCCTGTCAGCACCAGATCAAAAGAAAATTTCTTTATAAAACTCTTGAATTTTATCAGGCTGTTTAACAATCTATGTCAAATGCTTCTCGTGTCTAACAGAGGCATTCCTGGAACCTTAATTTTCAGTGGTTTTCACATTTTTTTGTCTTTTTTTCTGCCCCTACCCTAAATTTACAGCAATATAATAAGTTATGATACACTTATAAAGGTTTAAAAATGCTTACAGGGGATCTATTACCTCATCCAGTACACTGACATCCTTCTTCTCTCACACAAACCAACTCACCTAGTCTTTTACAAATCTAAGCTGACATCAGCAGGAGGCTAACAGCGATGCTAGCAAGCACACACTGTCATGTCAGCAGCGTTCCCACAGTGGTGACAGCTAACAAGGGAAGACATCACATTAGCCGGCACGGCAGCGTGCTAGCAGAGCGGCTTCCGCCGTCGGAGCACCTGACTGCACTGATGTAGCTACAGGTGTAGTATTCATTCATGCTTAAAGAGTCTGACACTGGCAATCGAGCAGCCGGCGGCGCGCTACCACAACACCTGACAGCTAGTTAATGTCAGTGTGCAGCCTTTTCTCAGCAACAGGAGAGGACACAAAGGCATGAGAGGTGCTTCGGTTTAGGGAGGAGTAACAGAGTGTGGAAGGCATTGACATTTAGGAGGGGTTTGCTTCTTTATTCTTATGGCAGTTTATCTGTTTTCTTTCTTTCTCTTTGTCTTTCTCTTGCCTTCCCATCTTTTCCTTGCCCTTTCTTTTTGTTTTTGTTTTTTGCTCCTTCTTAATCTTCTGTTGTGCTTTTTGGCTTCTTTTATTAATTCTGCTTCTTCCTTTTCATTTTTTCTTTATGCCCATGCCTCTATCCTCTATCTTTTTATTCCAATTTCAAATATTCTCTAACATCCTTGTAGTGCTTCTGTTTTTTGTTTTTGTTTTTTTGTTTTATTGTGTGTCTATTTCCAACTTATGTTTACTGGATGACTTAGAGCAGAGAACATCAAGTATAAGTAAAGGTCACAGCTTTCAACCACTTGACCACATCCTCATATTATTTTCTTTTTCTTATTTCATCCTTGCTTCTCCTTATTGTGAGTGTTTTTGCAATCACAAGATTTTTCCCACAAAAGTATTTCAATGTTTAGGTTATTTATATGAGAGTACAAAAAGCTTGATTGTTAGCCTCGTAAGGGTCACAACCTGCAGCCCAACATTGATTTAGCACGGCAGGGCTGCATCAGGTAGAATTTCTGCCGAAACAACCAGAAGCATACTGATGATTACTGCCTGGCACATAATTGGCTAGAAATTAGTTTTTCTGTGTGTGAAACAGGTGGCTAACCCCAAGCTAAATGTAGAAACAAAACCCCATTAACATGTCGGTAGTGATTTGGAAAGAGCTGGGAATCCGGGCTAATGATGGAGTGAAGATAAGGATGCAGTGAGCATGTTATTTTCTACAATTTCTTAGGTATAGATGCACTTCTTAGCTTTATTGATGCTGGTGTGTATGTGTTTTACTTTGTGTGGGGGTGTTTTTCTATTTCTTTTTTTTTTTTCTTTCTTCATTTAAATGCTGCACTGTATCTGTGTTTGTGTTTTCGGTCAGTGTTTGGACCTCATGCTGATGAAGGCCTCGCTTTCTCCCTTTGTTCATCTGACATTTCCTCATTAATGAAGTTTGCCTGCCCTCCTCCTCCTCCCCTCTGACTCCCTCCGTTCCCCCACCAGCTGCTTTTCCCCACTCCTCTTTGCCTTCCTCCTGTGCGTCTATCAAGCACTCTACTTTGATCTCTGCCCCTCATTTTCCCCCATGCCTTCTACACCTATATTCTCCTAATCCTCCTCCTCCTTTTATCATTTTTTTCTGCATCTACCTACTTCTCTCTTTCTACTTCTTTTCTTTCCTTACACACTCATCTATCTCGAGTGGCCTCCTTTTGTCCCTATGACTCTTTAGCCCTCTTTCTTCTCTTTCTTCCCTACTTAACACACAAGCATTTGCCCAAAAAAATGAGTATAAGGGGGATATTGTGAAACACTTAAATCTCATTTAGTCACTACTGTTAAGATGCCCTTGAGCAAAGCACTCAACCTCCAGCTGTTCCCTCTAGAGCTTCTCAAGGCCAAATCTAGTCTAAGTATACATGAATAACAACCTGTGTTTGGGTTCAGACACAAAAAATCCCTCAAAATAAGATGCTAAATTAAAACTCCTTTCTTTTTTCCTGTCTCACTTTATAGCAGCTGATGAGAGAACGACAGCAGATGGCCAGTCGTCCCTTCGCCTCGGTCGCGGTAGTGCTGGAGGCTGGCGATGACCAAGAGGAGCTGCTACAGGTCAGAACAAAGGCACAAACATGGAAGTGCACAGAAATCTACACAACCAAAAAGATATGAACACATGGGTGAAATCACAGTGTTGCAGTGGGTAAAGGACATGTATAACTGTCACTGTGGGCACATTCAGTTTGCAAATTTGTCAGACTTCATACTGTTATGACGTTGTTGGCCCCCTGACCTTCTGTCGTGGGCACTGTTGTGGAACTGATATGTGTGAATACAAAGCAGGATCTTGACACTGTGTCTGTGCATTGAATTGGCATTTCCATTTCTCCTTTGAACTAATTAGATCTCCCAGGTTCAAGTTGTGTGGAGCTGTGATAAGAATTATCTCTGATCATCAGCATCAGCAGGTTATCAAAGTAAATAGTTCATAGGATTCTGTGTAAATGATAAGGTCGCTTTAACAGACGAGTAAAACAGATATCAATGAGGGAGTCAAAAGAGCTCACATGTAGTTAGGCATGTAATCCCTGCTGGTGGTCCACAAACTAGTCTTCACTGTTCACGACACATTTATAGAATATAAACAGGTCCAAAGAATAGATAGGAACTAGACAACGCTCATAACAAAGACATAACTTTTGGCAAGGTGCACTGAGTACTATTAGGAAGTCTGTTGGTTCTGGATGTAAGTGGGAGAGGTTTATAAAGACAGTGTGACATAATTTAGGTTTGCTTGGAATACACAGAGCCTTCCCAAAGGCCAAGTCAATTATCGACAGTTCAGACAGAATGACAGCGTGGCTATATCATTGTTTCTTGATTGGCCATTAGAAAACACAAAGGGCTACAGTGGGTACATGGCAGTCATAGCAGCAGTGTGTGGCAGAGCTGAACAGTGTTCAGATCATACACAAACAAACTCATAATCTCCCCTCTTGTGTGTGGAATCAGCATTGTGAGCTCAACCAGAAGCAGTTATGGTGCATATACTCCGTTGCTGCACTTTTAACCTCATGACTTTGTCATGAAAAGTAAAAGCCTAGGTTTGTACTGCACGTAATTCAAAAGTGTGAACCACAGAGTGTATGTAAAAGATGGAAGTAGCCACTGTGACATAACCCACTAGTTTATGGAGCCCCATTTTGAAGATTCACCATAAGCCGTGTTGGTTTTTTTAATCAGTGGTGTCAAAATCATTTTGGTTCACAGGCCACATACAGTCTGATTTCATCTGAAGCGGGCCAGTGCCAGAGCCAAGAATTTAAAAGAGCTGAAACCATAAGCCCAAGTGAAAAACACCCATTACCCCACTCTCTTAAGAATTTGCCAGACAACATAAGGTGTAATTTCTTGTTGAAATATTTTTCTCATTCAGTGAGTGATTCATTATTTAAAAAAGTAAATAATGAAAGGCTGAGATATCTGAAGAAAAGTAAGTACAGTTTTCAGTATAGCATTTTTTCTTATTCATTGAGTCTACTGTCATTAAATGCATATTATAATATACAGATCACAAAGGAAAGGCACAAAGCCTTCACATGTAGAGTTTTTGTAAGTAAACAAGGAAAGTATTTTATGATTCAAATAATTTATCTAGATCTGGAAATACTCTTAAATTTCTATACATTTTCAATCCTGTGCAGTAAAGCTGGCATCATCACAAAAGGAACAGCAATACATATTATTGGAAATTTGGAGGAGCTGATGACTTCACAGCAGTTTTCATATTTTGCAACCTATGAACCACATTCTGTGGCAGGCCAGTTCTGGTCCCCCACCCACATGTTTGATACCACTGTCTACTGCAGTTTCTTAGCACTCCTCTGTTGACTTCTTTTTTCCAGCCCCTGAGGTTGCTGCTTGCCTTTAACCAGGAATGAGTCAAGCTTACTTTGAATATGACTCTGAACTGAAGCCAGGTGTGCATACTGATTTGTGGCTGTTTATTTTTCTATTTACCAAACAAAGGAGTGCATTTGAATTCCTAAACAGATTTAAACAAAATTATTCATTTTTTTTAAAGAAAATAATTGCTCAAAGGTTGCTTTACAAAATATAATATGCTATCCCAGGTGAGCTATAGCTGAGCTAGCAAATAGTGTTAAGCTGACATTTACAGACCTACAGAGTGTGTGTGTGTGTGTGCGTGTGTGTGGGCCATGGCATTTGTAAATTGAAAGAAATGATTGAAAGCATATGACACACTTATATGTGTTTTTGTGATGTTGTGGGCACCCTTGGGCTTTGAGGTTTTCAAGAAAACAGGATGACATGAAATTGTCTTTAAGATACTCTGCCAAGCAGATGTAGACAAACAAAGCTCACCTCAAAAACATCCATTTTACACCTCAGGGAAGATGGGAAGCTGAGGGGGAGAGAGTGCAGCTGGTTTCAATAGCTCACTTTTCACTTAGCTGTCCTGTGTGAGAACAGGCTCTCTCCGTGATTCTCCACCATGCTGGCGCCTCACCTTCATCTGCTGACTCTGAAGGGTCCTCCAGAGGAAGTCTGGCTGCTGGAGTAGGGGCCATGAGAGAGGCAGCTGCCTCCATTGCTCCTATCAGCCTCTTATACAAAGAGAGCAAAGGACATGAAAGGGGTGCTCTCAGTGAAATGGTAACTGCCAAATCAGACGTGCCCTTCTGTGGCAGGCTATTGTTCAAATACTGGTGTCACCTCTGTTTTGTGATTCCTGCTCTCAAAGAGACACACATGCCGAGTTTAGATAAACACGGGAAGAGGTCGGCTGTGGAGTGGTAGTTGGAGTGAATGGCAAGTGGGTCCAAATGCCTAGAGTGAAACATTGCTGGGAAAGGAATTGATTACATTCTCAACTATGATTAGCTTCCAACAGTTAAGAAAACAAGACAATGTTGTGCTGCATACTGTTTTGCAATCATTCTTTTGCTTTTGTCTTATGTTATAAACCCAGTGCACCCTTTTCCTTAATAGCAGTGCACTCACTAATAGCCCAGACTCACTCCTCTCCAGGCTGTGACAGGTTTAGTAAAGCTTGAGCCTAAATAACAGAAACAGAGCTTTTGAAAATATGAAAACAAGAAAAAAATAGAAGGGTTAAACCAATTCAGCTGTTTGGAAACACTTTGGTTTCAATGAGTCTGAAGAGGAACATCAAATCTGAGTTCAATTTCCACACATGCATGATATTCCAAAAGTTGATAAGTTATCATGGTAAATAATCGTGCCATAATTGAGGTCCTGATGTGAGATTAAAACCTGGCTGTGGCGAAGGACGGGTATTGTTTTGTAGCTGGGTCATAGATTAAACTGAGTGTCCCTCTTTATGTGGGGCTGCACAACCTTTTTGTACGTTGCCCTTTACCCACCATATTGATAAAATGTTCCATATTTTAATTGGCACTTTTTCCAAAAGTGAACACTGCTGTACAGACAGTTTGCTAAAGTCTAGCTTTTCTCCAGTAGCTGTACTGAAAACAAGGAAGGCTATCATCTTGGGAAATTGCAGGTCACCACAAAGTCACAAGCTATGAAGACTTTGTTGAATATGGCAAAAACTACCCCAAATACAAGGAAATGTAGCTACAACAAAGACTCTGACAGTTCCAGGAACTGGTTGAAGCCAGCGGAAGGTGACTTAGTTTTTTGCCTATTTCTGTTATTCTTGAGTCTCACAAGAAATATGTGGGTTGGAAAGACAATCCATGGATGCATGCCAAATGAAACCCATTGATTAACAAACTAAACAGCAACTCAAATACCAATGCAGTCTCACGGCAGTTTGTGAAATTCTGGACACAAATTTTCCTGTGTTTGTGTGCTTTTGGACACAAGGGTACAACAGCACCC
>VUQI01025856.1:7779-17980 GCA_015106735.1 Paratilapia polleni | reverse complement strand
CGCTTGTTGTTTTTTTTTTTTTTTGGGGTCTTTAGGAAGTCCATTTAAGGTCACTGTTAAGGATGTGGTGGACTCCAGTAAGGTCAAGGTTTCTGGTCCTGGAGTGATGTCAGGGGTCAGGGCCAATATCCCACAATCCTTCACAGTGGATTGCAGGAAGGCCGGCGTGGCCCCGCTGGCCGTGGCCGTCACCGCTCCCAAAGGTGTCGCAGAGCCCGTTGACGTGACAGACAACGGAGACGGGACTCACACGGTGTCCTACACGCCTTCTGTGGAGGGGCCGTACTCGGTGGCAGTCAAGTACGCAGAGGAGAACGTCCCGCACAGGTACGCAGCCGTACAGGAGGACGAACAAAGGCTCATTTAACAGAAATCATTTGATCAGCCAGGAAAAAGATTAAACCAAATCTTGGAGTATTTGTGGAAAACATTGCTAACCCTCAGATGTCCAAGTATCTGAGGTTCCCTACACTAACTCCTGACTCTGTTTTGAAGGGTAAAAAATTTTGGAAAAAGTTTTTGATGTTTGTTAGAATGTTAGAATCCAGTCTTTCTTCTTTGTAAAATGTATTTCTAGGTTCATCTGAGGCCTTAATGGATTTTGTAAGACAAATAATTAAGTGGTTTTGTTAATTTTGCTGTCAAATGTACTGCTCTAATTTTCTTTGATTTCTTCAGTCCCTTCAGGTTTCGGGTTCTGCCCACTCATGATGCCAGCAAAGTGCGGGCCAGTGGCCCTGGGCTGATCAGCGGTGTCCCCGCCAGCTTCCCCGTCGCGTTTAACATCGATACTAAAGACGCCGGCCAGGGCCACCTGAGCTTGCTCATCACAGTCAGTGTGTCACACACACTTATAAATATACGCACACTAAAGCAGACATCATACTTTAACTGTTCTTTATATTTTTCCTCTTCAGGACCAGGATGGTAAACCTAAGCAGCCCCATGTCAATGACAACGGTGATGGTACATACCAGGTGTCATACATCCCCGACCGTGCTGGCCGGTACAACATCGTTATAAAATATGGTGGTGATGACATCCCAGCATCACCTTACAGAGTCCGTGCCGCGGCAACTGGAGATGCCAGCAAGTGCACAGTCAGCGGTACGTGACCGCTGAGAAAGTCTGACAGAAAGCATTTCATTTAGCTTTAGCGGTTTGGTTTATTTATTCATAATGTGTCCTCTTCTCAGGTCCTGGTGTGGGTCCCACTGTGGCCATCGGTGAGGAGCTGGGTCTGGTTGTGAATGCAAAGGGTGCTGGGAAAGGGAAGGTGAGCTGTGTGGTGGTTCAGCCCGACGGCAGCGAGGTGGAGGCCGAGGTGCTGGAGAACGAAGATGGCACCTTTGATATCTTCTACACCGCACCAGCGCCCGGGAACTATGTCATCTACGTCCGCTTCGGAGGGGAAAACATCCCACGCAGTCCCTTCAAAGTCATGGTGAGGAAGGGATACCACATTATGTCTTTCTTTTTGCTTTTACACTGTTTTGATTTGAATGTGAAGAGAAGAACATTTCAAACACATGGAAGCAGAAGATTCCACGCTTTTTCTCCACTCACATTACTCACTGTAGTCTGACTGGGGATCCAAAATGGCTTCAGTGTTTAGAACGTGAGGTTATTTTGACTGCCCAACAATAAATCTGTTATCTGTTCTATACAGTTTTAGATTTTCAGGGTGTTTCTCTTCCGGGCAGAAACTCGTTTCCACTCACCTCTTTACTCGTGATAAGCACAACTATTTGAATAGACGATTAAACAATGCTGCCTTCGCTAGTCAGCAAAAGAAATGCTAGTTGGTTAGTAATTACTCATTTTATTAATGTACAATGCACGTTAACAGTTGGGTCTCTCTCTCTCTCACACAGCGAGCTGTAAACAAGCAAGTTAGAATGTAAGACAGATGACAGCCCCTGCTAACTGCACTGTTTTGCACCATTTTCATGTAGAAACTGAACGCTTCTATGCAGGCTGTGTGCATAAGCTGGCATATTACCAGTGCATAACCACATTCTGCATAGGTGTGTGGATGTTGACCTGCAAGGAAAGAAGGCTGCTGCTGCTAGCACGGCTAATATTAGCCACAATTGACAAACTTATCTGACGGGGGGGTGTGTGTTTTTGTGTGTGTGTGTGTGTCCACAGTGTTATGCATTGAGCAAAGTGCCACACCTGTCGGGTGCAGTTAAATTATAATTTCATTATTGAAGTATGTGATTAACACTTTCAAAGGCTTCCTAAATACACAGGTAGTATACACACTGATTTAACCTCTTAGATTGACTGTTTTCTGTTTTTAAAACTATTCTTTTTTTCTGCTCTCCATATTGGGCCACAAAACTTATGTGTGATGGATAAGATGTGCCTTCATTATCTTTCTCTGTGTGTTTGTGTGTGAGAGAGATCCCTCTGTTCACTGTCCATATAAAGTCATGTCACAGTGCAAGTCTTTTGTTTTTGTTTTTTTCCAATTGACAGATGTATTTCAGGTTTAGCAAAAGCAGCTGTCTTCAGGCAGCATCAGGTGGCAGAAAATGTAGATATTTCTTGAACACTGATGCGCATCGACTGTATCCCCTTCCTCCGACCTCATAGAGTACAAAAATCAGTCTGAGCGTGTAGAGCAGTCTGAAGTCTGAGATTTTGGCTCAACAGAAAAAAGGGCGAAGATATAATAGTTCTTGCTTTTAAAGAAACTTGCAGAAGTAATTAGAAATGATATACTCAAAAAAAAGGTCAAGAAAAGCAACCAAAATATAGGTGGAAGTTGATGCTATACCTTTTCATATTCCTAAAAAGGTGTTTCAAGCCTGCTACAGTAAGTTGGTAGAAATATGAGGACTGGATATAATTTTCCAATAAGGACAGAACATGTATGATGTTTCTAGTCAGTCATGGAAAAGGCCGACGGCCGTCACAGGTGTTCATTTTTCCACTCCAAACACAATAACTTTGGACTTGGAGAAACTCCACATACACATTTACATGGGATGACGGACTGACTGTGTGTGATGTGTTAATCTTTACTGTCGTGTCTTCAGGCTACTGATGAGGTACCCATGATGAAAGAGCAGACATCTCTACAGCAACAGGCCGCTCCCCCTGGAGCTGGCTTCAAGCCATGGGTACCCCATTACACACACGCACACGCACACACACACAGACACACAGACACACACACACAGACACACACACACACACACAACTATGCAGGAGTTTTATGCACTTTAGGAGGTGCTCGGTGTCTTTTTGATCACTCAGGGAGGCATCTTATCCCAAATCTATTCTGCAGCAGGACAATGAGCCTCAAACTCGGGTTATGAATATTTAGTAATCTCATGACTCAATTTAGATTGGTTCTTGATTGAAAACTAGTGTTAATTCGATAAAGGTAAAGAGGAGGGCAATATATTACCAGTTTGGGCATAATCACTGACTCTAGTCTTTAGGCCAGTGAGCTGCAAAAGAAATCTGGCGCTTTAGAAGCTCTGTGGAGGTGCAGGTGTGTCAAAACAGAGTATGCATATGGGCATGGATATGGTCATGTTCTTCAGGCTACTAGAGGTTTGTACTACGAAGCAGGATCTGTGGGTTATCAATGTACCCCCAGGTTTAACCCTGGGTTTTCACTGTTATGAAAGTGGTTAACTTCTTACCGGAGTGCATTTCAGGGTAACTTATACTGTGCACATAACCTGATCTGGAGTGCTTTATGTGATCAACAAGTTAAAAAAAACAAAAAAAACAAAACTACCTACTGAACAATCAGTTTTCTGGAAAATAGTGTCACCACACCTTTAAGATTCCTCAGGCTCCAGTGTGCAGGTAGTAAGAGGTTCTGAAGTTGTAAAGACTTAATTTAGCAACATAATCCTAAAACAGGGCACGGTTAGCTTTGCACTCGTTGATCTTAAATAAAATTTGCATTTCAGCCCAGTTACTGGTGTGAGTTATGTTTTTATCCTTTTTCTTTACTTGCACTCGTACCATAAAACATTGCCAGGGTTGCATCTGAAAGACTAAGGCTAACATTTACACAGCATAGGAATGCCTTCATTTACGATCCAAGTTAATACATAATTGTACATAATTGTAATAATAATGAGTGTCTTAATTATAGAGTTTATACTGAGAAGTTTAAGTTGTTGTCAGCATTTTTGCCAGCTTTCATTCCTTCTTTCAATTATGTTTTATTCTGTAGACCTGTCCATGTTTGTTTGGTCAGATGCTGCCAACCCCACCCCTATTATGTGAGCGTGCTTGTAGCTAGCCTGGGAGACCCTGGGTTGACTTACTGAGTTGACCATCTTCATGTAACTACGTAGCCTGATTGCTGGTGTTAGGAATACTAAAACCAGATAAGGAAAAGAGATCCTGGGTGTGTTGAACTTGCTTCGTAGTACAGGCTCCAGAGTAGGCTAGTGTAAAGAGCTGCAGTGTGCTGCTCAGGTTGTGTTGTTCACTGATATTTGGCAGACAATATTTATTACACATGTAATACATACACTTTTACAGACACAAACACACACACACAGCTTCTCTCTGTTGCAGGTGAATGGCTGCTGGTTGAACACTTAACATCTCTCTCTCTCTTGCTCCATTCCTGAGTGTACTCACTCGAACACTTTCCCTCCTCCATGTCATTGCTTCACTTTTTTGTCTCAGCCAATGGGATCGCAGCAAACTTCTAACATCATCATGAAACAAATCAGCCACCAGCTGTGTGTGAGATGCACTGCAAAAGCCGTTTCTGTGGTTAAGGGTGTGGTTTTTTTGGGGGGAGGGGGGGTTGTGGTGGTAATCTTTCTTCCTCCTTTCTCTTGGTGCACTCTTCATCACTGTGGCTGCAACACAGTCACCCCATCATCATCATCCACCTCTTCCTCATCCTTCTTTCATTGCACAACTCTTTTCAGGATGCCCCTGTGTGGGCGGGGCTTGGATGCAGCATGTTTGCGGTTCAGGTCACTGAGTTGTTTTTTGTCCCCCCCCCCCAAATTGACACGCTAAAGTCCGTCTTTCTGTCTGTCTTCATCTTCTCCAGGTGACGTCAGAAAGCTACGAACCAGACGGTGCAAGCGTTAACGGCAGCGGCTTCAGACCTTTCGACATGGTGATTCCTTTCTCCTTCAGGAAGGGAGAAATCACTGGTGAGGAAGGGATGGATGCTTCGAGGGAATCTGTCTGATTCAAAAGGCCAACCAATTATATAAGAAAAGCACAAGCCGATGTAGTAAGACGTATAGACAGGTTTTAAATAAAGCTAACGGACACATTTTGAGTTCTAAAAGAACTGACGATAGAAGTAGACCTCAAGTTTTCTGGACTCTGTGGAACACAAAAACTGATGCCTCCTACATCGGTGTCTGTGCTCTGCCGGCCGCAGCAGTATCAGCTGCTGAGATCTAACGGTCTTACTTTTAGAGCCCTAAGTCTGCATTAGGATGTATCCCAGAATCTTACTGGGAACTTTTCCAGTTACAGAAATGACTAATAAAAATGTTCTCTCTCTCTCTTACAGGTGAGGTACTGATGCCTTCAGGTAAATCCGCTCAGCCGCTCATCTCCGACAACCTGGATGGGACGGTCACAGTGCAGTACTCACCTACTGAGGCCGGCCTGCATGAGATGCACATCAAATACAATGGCACACACATCCCTGGTAAACACACACTCTCGACTTTAGCACCATGATTAGAGTTCCTGCTCTCAGAGGCCTCAGTTTGTTGTCAGGGTAAAACTTGGAGATGTGTGTATGGGTCTTTAAACTTTGTTAGGAAGGGATGTGGTGTGTATGTTGTGTGTTCTGCAGTCAGCAGCACAGACAGTATAAAACATGGACATAGCCGAATCCTTGTTTCTGACCCTTACACTTAACATAATTTACAAAATGGACTTAATTTTTTATTAAGTATGACTTGAAATGAGTGGCTGAGTCCATAAACTCATCAGGAAAGTGTTTACTGTGGTCAGAGCAGAGCTCTGGATGCTAATAGACGGGGTTAGATGACCAGATTTTGATTCAGTTACAGTTTAATTACAATTCTGGCTACTAATCAAGGAAAATATGATAACAAGAAAAGGTTACTTATGTGCATTCATTATCATTATGAAATTTTTGTTTTGCATTGATATAAATCAAGCTCTCCTCTTTCCTTTATAGTGGTGTGCTTTCTCCTTTCCACTCAGTTTCATTCAGCTTGAGCCAAGATGATCCTTTGGTCCACAAATCTATCTAGAAGTAGTGAAAACCTCCCATCTGGATGACCCTCTGTCCCCCGTCTCCCTCTTTTTTTTTTTTTCCCCAGACTTTTGTTTTAATTTAAATTATATTTAAAGATCAAAGCAAATTCCTTTTTTTTCTTCTTACATTGAATATATGCGTGGTGTTTTAACTTTATGAATATTTGTGTTTCACCAAAATCAGAGTTATCACAATCTCTGCTTGGGTTCCAGTTTTCTGGTTTCAGTTTTCAGGTTTTCCACCAGATGTTGACCCTTTTGGCCGCGTTAGAGCATTAGTGAGGTCAGATTCGGATGTAGAGTGCTATTGTCTGAATCATTGTTGTGTTCTGACGCAGCTGGATGAATTTGCTGAGGAGCAGTGCTGATGAATTTCACTGTATATTAGTGATGCCTAGTATTAAAGCACTGACACTGAGTGCCTTGCTCACTGACTGGATTTCATGCTGTCAGTCCTGAAGGGAGATCCAGGGCTCTGTTATGATGATGTTTGTTGTACTTGTGTTAACTGTGTGTGTTGCAGAGTCGCCCCTTCAGTTCTATGTGAACCACGCCAGCAGTCCCAACGTCACAGCCTATGGTCCTGGTCTGAGCTATGGTGTTGCCAACAAGTTGGCCACCTTCACTGTCTACACAGAGGACGCCTCTGAAGGTACAGGTTAGGGAAAGGACAACTAAATATAGCATCTGGCATCCTTTGGCATTTTGGATTTATTGGTTTTATTTTTCTTTAGTTTTTATAAGTGTCCTGTATTGACTCAGTTCGGTGTGACCGATCGTCTGTCTGTCTTTCCAGGAGGTCTGGACCTGGCCATCGAGGGTCCATCTAAAGCAGAGATCAGCTGCGTGGACAACAAAGACGGGACGTGCAGCGTCAGCTACCTGCCCACGCTGCCGGGAGACTACAACATCCTGGTCAAATACAACAATGAGCACATCGCCGGCAGCCCGTTCACCGCCAGGATCACCGGTCAGACCACGCGCACACACACACACACACACACACAGATGCAGGTCAATAATGCAAAACAGTTAAAGAAGTCATTTCAGCCTTTCGTACTTTAACTAAAGGATGTTTTATAATTTCTCATTTTGTCTGAATTATATAACAGTGTAGCTCAAACCAGGGAAGCTTTTTTTTTTTTTTTTTGGTGCTGTTTCAGATGTCCATATTCTGAATTGTATTTTTAAGATATTCATCTTATTAATTAACCTAATGTTGATTCCTTTGGGGTTGTCTTTTAGAATAAAATATTTGTGAGCATAAAACACTTTTCCTCTGTAGGTTTAACTTAAGTTGTGCTCATGAAAGGCCTTCAGAGCCTAAATAAGGATGTCACTCAGAAGTAGCTATAGCCATCTCAAATCTGTTATTAAGGGCAATACAATAAGTCAACAAAATAAAGGAGGTTATTCCCATCAACAAAACAGCATAGTCCAAAATAACTTTATATTATTGTGTTCAAGAAATTCAAATTTCTCTCATAAGACAGGCTGTTCCTCATTTTAAAACAGTTTTATTTTTGACTACAGATTTACAAAGTTTACATATTACTTTAGTTTACAGCCCGGGCTCATTTACATATTTACCAATAAAAGTCTTTCACTTTCTGTTTTTGTGGTGCTTTCTTTCTTTCTTTCTTTTTTTTTTTTTTTTACTCCAAAACTCCAGACATGGAAAGTTGCTTTTTGAAATTCCACTACTTTTCCAGGATTTTCCTGATCATACCAACCTTCATTCTAAAGACTTTTTTTTTTAAGGATAAGATACTTTATTTATTCCAAAAGTTGGGAAATTACTGAGTTACAGTAGACAAAACATGAAAAACATTCAATAAAAGAAACCATATGACAAAGCAACATAGGACAAAAAAGTAAAAACAAAAAAAAGACGGAGTGCCATTCAATAAGAAAATAAAAAAAATTGAAGAACTTAATACATCAGAATCTAAATGTGATTAAAATAAGGAGCTTAATAAGTAAAATCTAATAAATAAATGCAGTTATTGTGGTGTGAGGTGGTAAAGATTTTCTGTATCTGTCCTTGTGGCAGAGGAGCTGAAAGAGAGATTAGACAAAGTGGTCCTGGTTCTTCATTAATTATCCATAGCTGTTCACCACAGTCATTCAGATGACCTCTGCGTGTTGATTCAAACTGAATTCAAACAGCAGTAGTTTTAGTATGTGATGACTGAAACAACAGATTATGAATCATCTTAAAGACATGATAGATGTATGATATCCGAGGATTCAGTTTCACAGCGGTTTCTTACTTCTGTTTATCTTTCAGAGGACAACCAGCGGCGCTCTCAGGTCAAACTGGGCTCGGCGGCAGATTTCTCTCTGGACATTAATGAGACGGACCTCAGCCTTCTCAGCGCCAGCATCAGGTCGCCCTCTGGACGGGACGAGCCCTGCTTGCTGAAGAGGATGGCCAACAACCACATCGGTAACACACACAGAAACGTATTTCAGTGGGATACAACTTTAAGTGCAACATTTACCTTAATCTTTCCTCCCACCTTCGTCTCTTTTCTCCTTCCTCCTCCTCTTCACAGGTATCTCCTTCATCCCCCGGGAGGTGGGTGAGCACCAGGTCAGCATCCTGAAGAATGGCCGCCACGTGGCCAACAGTCCCATCACCATCATGGTTGTCCAGTCTGAGATTGGCGACGCCAGTCGAGTCAAAGCTCACGGTGACGGCCTTGTCCAGGGAACCACCTTCAACAACACCAGCTTCATAGTCGACACACGGGAGGCCGGTCAGTACCACCCCATTATAATCAGTGCTTTTATTTTCTAATATAAACTTTTCTGGCACTAATAATAAAAGTGTAATTGCCAAGATGGTTATCTGTGTGCATGTTTGCAGGTTATGGCGGTCTGGCTCTGTCCATCGAAGGTCCCAGTAAAGTGGACATCCAGACGGAGGACATGGAGGACGGGACCTGTGGAGTCACTTACTGTCCTACTGAACCTGGAAATTACATCGTTTCAATCCGCTTCGCTGAGGAACATGTCCCAGGTAAAAAGAAGGGGGTTGAAGTTTTTACAGTCACAACAGTTTCTGACAATTCATCATCGAGTTATTGATTGCAACTCTGCTGAAGGCAAAATAGTTTTGAGGTGTGTGAGATGTGTTCAGGGCTTTAATGAAGCATGTAACTTAAAGTGTCTGTGTGTGTTTGTCAACAGGAAGTCCGTTCACAGTGCGGGTGACTGGTGAGGGTCGCATTCGGGAGAGCATCACCAGACGACAGAAGGCGGCGTCCGTCGCCAGCGTCGGGAGCGTGTGTGACCTCAGCCTAAAGATACCAGGTACACATAAACGCACACACTTTCCTGCCGTGTGAAGTCTCGTCTGATTGGCTGTTTGCAGTGTACAGCAGAGGAGTAATCATAAGAAAAGCAGTACGTGTTTGTTTTATGTCAGTTAAAAAAACTCGCAGCATTATTGTCACTCAGACTGTCTGAAAACGTCCTGTCATCAGAACATTTATTGCACAAATGATGTTTGTGAGTTCCTTTAATGAGGGAACTGATGATGTAATTTCTGACAGAAAATTAACAAAAGAAGAAATAAAACTCGGATACAAAAAAGAAAAGCAAGATCAGCAACCAAGTAAACAAAACACACAAAAAACACAAAGGAGCGACGTGAGACATCCTTTCTGTGCCTTGAAATCATAGACTGTATATAAAAGATATCAGTCACCTTGATGTCACTGATCGGTTTGTGTGCTGTGGTTAGGCTGTTGCAGTGGTTTTTTTTTTTGGAGCCCGAAGTGGACTTGGATTTGGTGATTGAGGGCGGCGTGCTCATGACGTTGCATGACGTGTATAATGTCATTTTAAAATTAGTTCCTTTAACATCAGGAGAAATGGTACCAGATAGATTTAAAAAAAAAAAAAAAAAAAAAAAAATTTTTTTTTTTTTTTTTTTCCACCCAAC
>VUQI01025854.1:0-12189 GCA_015106735.1 Paratilapia polleni | reverse complement strand
AATGTTTAATAATCCACATTTAACTGTTTTACTCTTTGGTGCAGTTGAGGATGTTATACTGTTCTTTCTTCGGACATTTTTGTTTTTTTGCTGATTTTTGGTTTATTTTTTGGTGGTCTGGGAGCAGACACAGTCTCTACAGGGATGGGGTTTTGGGGGGGTGGCAGAAGGAGAGAAGCTGCAGAGAAGCGTGTAAGACTGCAACTCTGCTTCCTGGTCCCAACTCTGGGTAGTCACATTTTGGGGGGTTTAATAAATTCGGCCATATTTCTAGAAATGAGAGCTGCTCCATCCAAAGTGGGATGAATGCCGTCTCTCCTAATAAGACCAGTTTTTTCCCAGAAAGTTTCCCAATTATCTATGAAGCCCACATTGTTTTCTGGACACCACTCAGACAGCCAGCAATTCAGAGAGAACATGCGGCTAAACATGTCACTCCCGGTCCGATTAGGGAGGGGACCAGAGAAAACTACAGAGTCCGACATTGTTTTGGCAAAATTACACACCGACTCAAGTATGAGGTTACACCAGCTCATCCACTTTTTTCTTTGTTTATTGTTTATATCGCAAAATACTTAAAACAGTAGCTGAGCAGCTAATTGACTAAACAGTCAGAATGGCTGTTGGTGCTTCTGTGCCCACATTCAGGACAAACCTCCACAGGCTGGCAGCTCAAAATTATTTAACAACTTCTTCAGGAAAATATATGGACTTCGTGTTTTTGCAACAACCTTTTCACTTTGTCTATACAGGACTACCACCATAGACTGGTTTGTGTGACAGAAAAGATTGAGATTCCAATCCAGGTCATTGGGCCACGTGCCATTCTTGATTTTCAAGACGAGATTAACTTGCCTGTCTGTCCTGTAAAAGCTTCAACTGAGGAAACTCATTTTGTTTGCAACATAGGAAACAGCAAGGCCAAGTTCAAGCTTCACACAGAGAGGTGAGTGTGAATACAAGAAGGGCTTATGCCTATCGTTTTTGAGTGATTTTCTGTATTTTACTGTATAGCAGGAGCCTCATTCCTATACCCGATAAATAAAGTCAAACGTGGAGTTCAGTTTGTAAAAACTGAACTGAAAAGCTGATTTATGCATCCATGAGATTATCCAGAATCACAAGTGAACAGAAAACATTTATCTTACCAGCGTATCAAGAATTACATAATGCAGTGTTGGATATACTTTTAATTAGACTAGAGTAATTATTGTTCACTCCAATTAAAATTTCTCTTGAACATTAGGCTTTCCTCTGCCAGTTTCTAAAACAGTAACCTATAATTCCAGGCCTTTTTCAGTGACGCCTGAGTGTGGAACTCTTGATGTAGGCTAGGGCATGCGGGTGACGGTGGTTTTCCACCCAATGAATATAGGAGACCATTGGCAGGATCTGCAGCTGCACTACCCCACGGGTGAGAAAACAAAACTGTGAGACAAATCGCTTAAACAGAAGACATTGCAAATTTTCAGAGGTTCTTTCTCCTATTTGCCAGACTGTGCTTTACCACAAATAGATTTAGTTTAGCTTAATTGAAAGTTAACCATCCATCCATCCATCCTCAGCCATCTTATCCTGGTCTGGGTCACGGGGGCAGCAGTCTAAGCAGAGAAGCCCAGACCTCCCTCTCCCTAGCCACCCCCTCCAGCTCATCTGGAGAGACAGCCCGACAACATCCAGAGCCTTGAGAAACAGGGTGAATCTCATCCACCCCAGTGGCCCTGCCACTAAGGAGTTGTTTAACTGGCTCAGTGACCTCACCCCCAGTGATAGGCGAGTCATCCCCCTCGTCCTCAGACTCTACTTCCTCTACGGAAAGCGTGTCAGTGGGACTGAGGAGATCCTCGAAATATTCCTTCCACTGCCTGACTATATCCTCAGTTGAAGTCAGCACCACCCCGTCCCCACTGTACACAGTGTGAATAGAGCACTGCTTTCTCCTCCTGAGTTGCCTGACGGTTTGCCAGAATCGTTTCGAGGCTGAACGTCTTGTTCCATGGCTTCACCAAACTCCTCCCACACCCGAGTTTCGCTTCAGCTACTGCTCGAGCTGCACTCCGCTTGGTCTGCCGGTACCTGTCAGCTGACTCCGGAGTCCTACAAGCTCAATAGGACTCCTTCAGTTTGATGGCTCCCTTCACCTCTGGTGTCCACCATCTAGCTTGGGGATTAGCGCCACAGCAGGTACCAACTACCTTGTGGCCACAGCTCCGTTCAGCCACCTCGGCAATGGAGGGATGGTACATAGTCCATTCAGACTCAATGCCCCCAACCTCCCTCAGAATGCTGTTGAAGTTCTGCCAGAGGTAGGAGTTGAAGGTGTCGCAGTCCAGGGCCTCTGCCAGATGTTCTTAGCACACCCTCAATATACGTTTGGTCACAGGAGGCCTCCTCCCACACCACCTGATCCAATTCACCACCAGGTGGTGATCAGTTAACAGCTCAGCTCCTCTCTTCACTCGAGTGTCCAAGACATGTGGCTGCATATCCGATAATACAATTACAAAATCAATCATCAACCTGTGACCTAGGGTGTCCTGGTGCCATGTGCACTTATGAACATAGTGTTTGTTATGGACAAACTGATTGGCACAGAAGTCCAATAACAGAACAACACTCGGGTTCCGATCCGGCAGGCTGTTCCTCCCAATCACACCCCTCCAAGTCTCACTGTCATTGCCCACATGAGCATTGAAGTCCCCCAGCAGGACAATGAAGTTCCCAGATGGGGCACTTTCTAAACTCCAAAGTGTGGGCAGCGAACCAGGGAGATACAAGTATACCCACCCCTGCCCGCCACCTGTCACTGAGGGCACCTCCAGCCCCTCTCCAGGAGGCTGGTTCCAGAGCCCATGTCATGCGTTGAGGTGAGCTTGACTACATCTAGCTGGTATCTCTCAAACCTCACGCACTAGCTCAGGCTCTTTCCCCCATCAGACAGGTGATGTTCTGTGTCCCAAGAGCTAGTTTCAGTAGCCGGGAATCGGATTGCCAGGGCCTCCACCCACACAGCACTGGACCCCTACAGCACCTCCTGCGGGTGGTGGGCCCACAGGAGGGTGGGCCCATGAGCCTAGGGCCCATGTTGCTTCTTAGGCTGCACCTGACCGGGCCCCTAGTGGCTGGTGCTCTCCCTTGAGCTCCCTCCCCAGGCCTGGCTCCAGGACAGGGTCCCGGTAACCCTATCCCAGGCAGGGTAAACTGGTCTCTTGTTCTCTTCTTCATAGGGGTTATCTGAATTGCTCTTCATCTGGTCCCTCACCCAGGGCCAATTTGCCCTGGAAGACCCTACCAGGAGCAAATGCCCCCAACAACATAGCTCCTGGGGTCACTGGGACACGCAAAACCCTCCACCACAATAAGGTGGCAATTTATGGAGGAAGCTTACAGCACCTGGTATTCCCAAGTGGTCTCCCATCCAAATACTAACCAAGCCCAACCCTGCTTCCAAGATCAGAAGAGATTGGGCGTGGTCAGCATGGTATGGCCGTTTGACCCTAAAGGGAACATACTAATAACAATATTTCCATGAAACTTCAAACTATAAAGAAATGCCTTCTTGATTATACTTGTTATACCTGGCACACCCATGGATGGGAGCAGATTTCTCTGAACTACAGATTTTCAATGATCAGCAGTGTCAAATAGAAAAGAACTAAAAGAATGAATTTGTTTCCTGTAATTATGAAGGTGAAAACCAGAATAAGATTCTCTCTCTAGTAATGGTGATGCTGAAGCAGAGACCACTGCTGGCACACACAAACACACAAAACAATGGTTACATGAATATCTTCAGTTCATCTACAGGCATTCCCTGTAGTCAGATGAGAAGCCAGTTAGTTTTATTCTGTACTTTGTGTGTGTGTTTTAGTGTCTCTGTCACATTTTGCAGTCTTATTAGTGTTTTCCATTCCCACACCTATCTGTACCAAACAAATAGGTTTCCCAGGCTGATCAAAGTATTTGCTCTAATTGTCTTCTTTTTGCTTCTTGATGTGTATTCAAATAATTGTGTACGTATGAATATGGCTGGTTTTACATTTCAAGATTCAAGACCCTTCAACCTAATATGTAACAGATGAGTACATACTAAATATTACGCGTTACACCTTAATAGCTTTAGTGTACTGCACAATGTAAGCTACCAGAATGTCGGAGTCTTGTGTTGTCTTTGAATTTCACAGGAGTAACACCAAGTATCAATCCAGTGTTGTACCTAAAAAGTGGACAGTCTTTTTGCAAATGACTGCTCAAAACTAAAGTAGAGAAAAAAACTGTTGACTAGCACTCCTTTATAGGTATCTCTTGCCATTTCACTGAAACAAACAATAAACCAGTTCAATAAGGAGAGATCATTTGGAAGAACTGAACATGATTTACTGAGATACAGAATTCGATTAATAAGCTATTTGGTGATTAGACTCTGGTGTAGCATCATAGCAGAAAAGAGTCCCAGCAATGATAGGACAGGACCCCCCTCGAGTGTAGATGCTAGTGGTGGTGAAGATGAAGATGGAGGCTTGAATGGGGCTCTGAGGGACCAGGATGAGACAGAGGCAAATGAAAGTCTGAAAGGCTGACAGAAGAGCACTGAGAGTTAAAGCCCACAGAACAGAGGCTGATTGGCTTGCAGAAGGTGGGGAAGAAAATTACTGGACTAGAGTAATGATGTCAGTATTGAGTTTGACAGCGTGGGAAAGAGGAAGTGATGTAAAGGACAGACTAGCAGCCTGAACACCCAGGAAAGCAGGCAGATGAGTGATTACAGATCTTCCTTATTGAACTTACACATAAGCTTCATTTGTTATTTAAGTCAGATGGATCATGTAACAGACTATTGTGTTGTGTTTAAAGGGGACTTTTTGTTTTGGGGTTACAGTGGTGGATGCTCATAATACTATGTGAGCCAAAAACTCAGACTGCTCTATATACTCAGTTTCAGACAGTTTTTTTTTCTCTTGACTCTGTATGATGTCAATGAGAGAGGATATGCCTAATATGGTATTATCAGGCAGCTCAGTACCACCATCTTGCTCAATCCTTTTGTTTTTGAGAATAAAGTTGGCTTTAAGCTCTTAAATAGGCTGTTCCAAGGGCCAATATAAGATTACATTTATGAAGAACTCTGAATCATGCTAAGCTTCTTCAGAGTCCTAGAATAAAAATATGTCAAATGAGCATAAAAGGTCCCCTTTAAAGAATGAGTCCAAACGTTTTCCAGTGCAATAAACTAATGAATCATTAATCCCCTCTGTTTATTAATTTAGTGTATAGTTTATATGACACTGTTGCTGGATAAATGGTTGTTTTGATACAGAATGATAATGTGTTTTGTTTTTCAAATTTGTGTTATGATAAATCAGCTCATTTGTGATAACCTTGTTAAAAGTATTTTTGACTGATTCGCTGGGCTATATCCACACTTACAGTACAGTTGTCACATGTTTTAAGGGTAGCCTTAGTTTCCTTCACAATTAGCTAGACGCTTTAACATCAAAAGCAAAAAGATGAAGCCTTTGACTCTTCTGGCACACACGCGAGGGGATCAATTAGCCGTGAATGCAGAACGTTGCTGGGAAGCAACAGATCGTGGCTTTTAATCCTGTTCAGCAGAAAATGCAAGAGATAATTTAACTGGAGTTTAGTGGGTTTAAAATCTTCAGCTCACCCCCATTTTAAACAACCCATATGAATTTAGGGAAATAACTTTGGTGGGTCCTCAGCATTTAATGGTAAGTTAAAAAGGTTTCAATGCAGTTTCATCAGAACCTCATCTTACAGTGCGCTGCACACAGTTTTCCACTGTAGTTTGTTATGATGATAATAGAGCACTTTGTCTGCCAGCTAAATACTGCAGGCTAAAAATAGCAATAGCAAACATGACTAGCTAGGTTGATTAATCTCTGGGATGCTTCACTCGCAACCAAATCAGACTTACTCCTGACCCAAGCTGGCCACATCAAAGTCTCCTTTAAAGCTAATTTCATCTATGCGTCTTCATATCCGGCTGTCTAAGTAGGAGAATCCCATGGTGTTTAACAAATGCAGTAGAAGAGCTTTGCAGCATGCAAAAAAGGGTCCAGTTCACTCTTATTAGCTATGCATCACCTGGGTGGATATTCCACGGTGTACTAACCCTGTGTGTATGTGAGTGTGGTTGTATTTGAGGGAAAAGTCGGTTGTGTGCTGGCCTAACAGTTATTCAGTTATCAGTAATAGTCCTGAAAGTCCGCAGCATCCACCTTGTGAAAAACTGCCTGTTTATTATTGGATAATGGTGGATGAGAGCCGAGCTGTTCTGCCTGTGGTTGTCATTTAACTACTGTGCTGCTATTCCCTGGAGCGCTTGATTTATGTAGAGTTCTTATATGATAGCATATCTCTCTGTGTGGGTTTTGTTTTTCTCTTTGTGCGTTCAGTTTTTGCACGACCTTAAAGAAGCAAGGGTGCTGTGTGGCTACCTAAACCAGCAGGTCTGCTGTAGGAGGGGCAACAGTAGTGGCATTCAGCAGCATTAAGCTTTTATAGTTGGAGGACCAGCCACGGTCCAGAACACCACTTACAGGCCATCAAGAGGCTATCATTTTTAATTTAGCACCTTTCCCTGTGTCCCTGACTCTCATGTATGTTTCAGATCAGCATGATGCAAAATGCTTTACTCTGCTGAGGGGGCGGGGCCATGGAGGCTTCCGCATGAGCTACCTGACATAGTCCATGCATGCATGTGTATGTTAGTGTGTGTCAATTTGCATGTACATTACACCATAGCACTTAACGCTGGTACATTTCCTGCTGTCATTTAAAAGCCAGTGCAGCTTTGAAAAATAAGAGTGTGCTTAGCTCACTTGTTTTTCATTATGATGTTTTAGACAATGCTTGTTCTGTCTTAAAAGTGAGTGGAGACTCTTCTGCTCCAGTACACCCCCACCCACCCATCACACCCCCTCTCCTCTGTCACTGCTTGCTGATTTGAATGAAAAGATGGACAGCTCTTGGGGAGCACTGAGGCATCTGCTTTGACGGAGCTATAGCACCGAGGGGACTTGAGCACAGCAGCCTTTTAGGAAAGCAGCACACACACAAACAGCAAGCAAGTGCACATGAACAAACACACATACTCAAATTCAAGTACAGTACATGTGTGTCCACACATACACACACACACACTGCAGATCTGCTGTTTGTGCTGTAATCAAAGGTAGCTGAGGGGGTTGTGAAGTTCCACTGCTGTGTACATAGAGAAATTATATGAAGAGAAAGCAAACGAGGGGGAGAAGGGGTGGTGGACAGTGATGATGAAAGCTTTGCAATAAGCTGCAGCTCTCCCTGCCTGTCAGCTGCTGTCATAGCATCCGGATGCTGGGAGATAATTGCTTTTTCTTTCTGGATCCCCCAGTTCTTCATTTTCTCTCCCTCATTTCCTTCTATCACTCATCCTCCGTCTCGTATATTCTGTTTTCTTTTCATGCTTCTACTCCATCCGATGATATCACATAATTTTATAGACTTTTTAGCAGAGTAAAAGAAAAGAACTGGCCTCCCTTAGGACCTGTGCCAGGCTTCTTTTCTATTCTTTCTCTTCGCCTCGGGGTACATGATGGAAATCTCTGTGATAATTGGTCCGTTGGAAGCAAACGCGAGCACTCCTTGAATTCTAATATGTGTTTTTACTGTGGGGAATTCATAGTCATTGTATAGATTTTACCAGTGTACATTTGTCACAGTCTGGTTTGTTTTTGTTTTTTGTTTCCGCCACCAGGGCTGTAATCATTTGGTTTAAAAGCTAAATAAGTCACATTGGGAGAGTTTTGCTACAAGGAAGCTTTTATGGTACTCAGAAATGAGGCTTTTTCAGGTCCCAATTAATCATTTCTTCTCACTCGCATTAAAGCTGAAGCAGAGATGGATTAAAAACTCTCCTATCCAGTCTGCAGTGAGCATAAGCCTAACAGGATGGCTCATCTTATGAAACACATTTGCTTATTTTTTTTTAAAGGGTGTTCATTGATTTACTCATCTGTTTATTGACCAGAGTTCCTAGGGAACAGATACTAGACTCACTTTGAATGTCCTTAAAAAATGAAGGTTAAATGAGGAAAACAAATATCCCAGATTGATTTTTAAGTTGATTAGCATTTTTTGGAGTGTTGGCAAATTTGACAATTTATTTATGCTAAATTGTTTAAAGAAAGTACTCTTATCAAACAGTTTAACTAAATTTCAGCCAAACTGAAATTTCCTGATGATTGATTTTTTTTCATGTGGGTTACGCCATGGTGGTAGTTCAACCTGTTCAACCTCTACTGCCAACTTCTTACTCCTTTTTAGGAGGTTTTGATAAAGGTGCCAGCTCTTTTTTTTTCTCTATATATGTGCAGTGTACTGGTTCAGCATTTGGATTATAATGAAAGCTTTGCCATTCTTCATGTAGTAATAGCCTGACACAAAGATCATCTAGAGGTAACACACTGACTGGGTAGGTTTTCTGTACTAAATATATCTATTGTCATCATGTGTGCATGTTTATCAAGCAGCAACTGTCATTTGTTATGACCATGGGAAGCAGTAGTAGTGAGAAACAGTAGCAGCAGCTGTTAGGATTTTGTGAGGCATGTCACATGGTACACTGAAAAGTCTTCGGGAAACGGGAGCAACATCAGCATTAACTCAGATCTGCAAAAAGTTAAATATTTTAAACAAATGCTTAACTGCTTTTAAATTGCTTCAAACAAACTAAGATAAAACAATAACTGAGCACGACTGATGAATGTCAAGGATGTTGGTATCCATTGACCTTTGGCTTTTGGAAAAAAAAAAAGCTTTGGGCACTCATCAGCCACTTCATTAGGTACACTTATTCAGCTACTCATTAATGCAAATATTTAATCAGCCAGTCACATGGCAGCAACTCAATCCATTTAGGCATGTAGACATGGTCAAGATGACCTGCTGAAGTTCAAACTGAGCATCAGAATGGGGAAGGAAGGTAGCGAGCTAGGGTTTACAGAGAATGGTGTGAAAAGAAAAATATCCAGTGAACAGTAGTTCTCTGGGTGAAAATGCCTTGTTGATGCCAGAGGTCAGACTGCTTCGAGCTGATAGGAAGGCAACAGTAACTCAAATAACCTGTCGAACTCTGAAACAGATGGGCTACGGCAGCAGAAGACCACACTGGGCGGATGCCATTCCTGTGAGCTAAGAACAGGAAACTGAGGCTACAATGTGCACCGGCTCACCAATATTGGACCATAGAAGATAGAAAAAACGTTGCCTAGTCTGACAAGTCTTGATTTCTGCTGTGACATTCGGATGGTAGGGGCACACTTTGGGCCCCTTAGTACCAACTGAGCATCGTTTAAACACCACAGCTTACCTGAATCTTGCTGCTGACCATGTCCATCCGTTTATGACCACATCATCTAATGGCTGCTTCCAGCAGGATAACACGCCATGTCACAAAGCTCAAATAATCTCAAAGTGTTTTCTTGAACTTGACAGTGACTTCACTGAACTCAGATGTCCTCCACAGTCACCAGATCTCAATCCAGTAGAGCACCTTTGGGATGTGAGGGAACGGGAGATTCACATCATGTATGTGCAGCCAACAAATCTACAGCAACTGTGTGATGCTATCATGTCAATATGCACCAAAATCTCTGGAATATTTACAGCACCTTGTTGAGTCTATTAAAAAAATAATTCTTAAATAGTTTACCTTTCAGAGAGCAGTGATCTTTGTGTGTTGTTGTAATTCTTAGTTTTTTGGTTTTGCCCTTATGTTTCCAAGTGTCTTTCTTTACCACGTGTTTAGTTTGCTTCCTGTTTTATTATGAAGGCTAGATCCTCATGTGGTTTTCTGTGTTTTTACTTCACTCCTTTGCGCTTTTTCTGCCCTCATTAGTGTCTGCATTACCCTGGCGTGTATTTAGCCTGTGTCTATTCCCTTAGTCTTTGTTAGATCATTGTTGTCAGTCGCTCCTGCTTCTGAGGGTTCCTGAGTAGGTCTCCACTTCTGATTCATTTTTGTTGATTTTTTTGGATTTGGTCATAGTGTTTTCAATCAGAAAAGTTCCAGTTCCTTCCATAGAAATAGGAAATGTCATCCTTTAAATAAAAGCTGATTGACTGATTGATGTTGCTGATTGGTAAACTTTTAACCCTAGGTTAAAATTCTGTCAAAATCTTTATGTATGTTAAAAATTAATATCTGCCAATATATTTTGATGTGGTTTAGAGTGATCAGATCTCTCAAAGCCAAGGTAACATTTACTGCAAAATCACTAATAAACAAATAAGTATGCTGCAATTATCTTTGTCAGAATTATTTTTTAGTTTTTTATGTGTTACACCTGTGTTTCATGTTAGCTAGAATTAAGATGAGACATAGGGGTTTAACAAAAGAAAAGGATTGCCAACACTCAGAACCTTTGGATGGTAAAAATTCAGAAGTTTCACTCAAACATGCAGATATGTTGGAGTGAAACTGCAACCCTGAAACTGTTGACCCTGCAGCTTTGCACCTGGAGGTGGTGAACCTTATTTTGGGTACTTTTCCATAGCAAAACTGCATCCTTGTTCATTTAAACATTGTTGGATTCACATCAGTACGAGCATACTTGTGCCGTTCCAAACCTCCAGATATTTTTTTTGCACTATCAAACAAGAGTCACATTTCTAATCCTTAACTAAAAGCTGGATTTCACTCACTATCCAGCAGAGCAGTCACCAACCCTCCAAATCATTTGTCATTATTTGAGTAAACATAATTTTAAGAGCACTTGTACTTTTGTTGCAAAAAAATTGTGCACTCTTTGTGTTTGATCCAAAAGAATAGCATGGGATGCAAAAATTGAGAGCAAAAAGAAGTCATAAATGGCAGGTTTCCATGGTTGTTTTGGCTGAAGTCAAGCTTTGAAAACACTACAATCACAATAAAATGAAATACTCATCTAACTCATTTGAGCTGAACTGCTTGAAAATGAGAAAATCCTCAATAGACTTTGATCCCGGTTTTCATTTCTAGTATTGACCAAGGTATCTGTTTTAATCCTACTGTGGTAAGGTTATAAAGGAAAGACAATAGACAAAACAAATCAGTGTTCAGTGTTTAGAATTCTGAAAAACTTTAACCTGGGTATAGAAATACAAAAAAGGATAAGTAGAGTATTTTGTACAGAAAACGCCTGTCCTTCTGATTTGCATGTAAACAAACATTTATTCAATTTACATATGGCCTTATTCTTGGTGGCTTTATACAAAACCCAGTTTTGCATTGTTTTTTGTTGCTGGTTATTGTTGCTCTTTGTCTCACTGTTTGAAGTGTGCACCTATGGTGGGACCTTGTTACTGCTGCAAAATTAAGAGATCGTGTCTCTTCTAGCTTCTAGAAAAAAATTGGGGAAAAAAAACAAACTTCACCATTCCCTGCGAGATGGTATTGTGTTGTGCTGGTAATTTAAACCTGGCATATTTATTTCAACTTGGTGTGTTTTCACATTGCTGACACTTGAAAGGCTCTGGCAAGCATAATAAAGTAAGTTTGTTTCAATGCCAGTTTTCAAGGACAGTTTTTTGAGCAGTTTTAGTGGCTGATTTTTGGAAGACTCCTTTTGATCCAGACCCAGTCTTTCAAAGCGAGAATCTGCAGTGTATCCTCGACTCCACTGTGAGGTTTCCTGCTACTCTCCACCTACATTCAGGTTAAGACACTGAAGATGGTTAAATAAATGAAGTGAAAATTGTTTAACAGTTGTTAAAATAATTTCTTGTGGCCTAAACGCTACTACTTATGTGACACTCTTGGAACCAGTTACTAGCTCATAATAAGCTGAGCAAGATGTTTTCTGCTAAGGGTAAGATGTGTATATTAGCCTGTATGGGTCTTGTGAGGAACTGAACATCCATCTTGAACCTGACTCCATCTGGCTGGATAAGACTTACACCTCCCTGGCCAGTACACGCACAGTGTCCCTCACTAACAGGAATGATATCCCTCTTCAGTACCGCTGGACTGTGTGGCCCAGCCAGCAAGAGGAGGACCTGAGCTTATTGAGGTATTTATGGATGCACGCAAAATGTTTTAAGACAAGCATCAGAGGATTGTGTTTGTCATTAGAGAAGTTTGATCTGTATACTCTCTCTCTTTCTCTCTCTCTCTCTCTACATGTAGCTAGTAGAATTCTCTGCCGT
>VUQI01025853.1:5244-17496 GCA_015106735.1 Paratilapia polleni | reverse complement strand
GACTTCTATCAGCAGTCACATCATCAATAAACACCAGTGACCTGGTCCCACTGGCAGCCATACATGCACATGCCATAACATTACCTCCACCATGTTTGACAGATAATGTGGTCTCCTTTGGATTATGAGCTGTTTCTCTCCTTCCCCACACTTTTCTCTTCCCATCATTCTGGTACAAGTTCATCTTAGTTTCATCTGTCCAAAGATTTTTTTCCAGAACTGTGCAGGCTCATTAAGATATTTTCTGGCAAACTCTAATCTGGCCTTCCTGTTCTTGAGTGTAGCCAGTGGTTTGCACCTTGTTGTAAACCCTCTGTACTGTAGACCTTGACAATGATATGCCAAACTCCTTGAGAGTGTTCTTGACTTGGTTAGATGTTGTGAATTTGTTTTTCTCAACCTTGGAAATAACAGGGGATTTATGCATCAGCGGGAAATCTACACTGTAGGTATGTGGTAACCGCAAACCCCTCCAGAACCCTACGACGTAACCTGACGTGCACCTCCCTGGAAATGTAACCACACGTCGCATCGATGCAGCCCAAAACTATTGTGATTGGCCTGTTCAGTACCATTGATTACTCCTGTGCATTTCCAGTTACTTTTTTGCCGCAATTTTTAAATTCATCAGTGAGAAAATAACAATCATCGCCTCAATATAAGGAATAATAATCATAGCATTAATATAAGGACTGACCAATATCAGCAAATTCCTGAAGGGAGATTGCCGAAACTATTAGAATGGATGTGAGGGAATGTATAAAGAAGTGGAAAAACTAGAGGGACAAATATATTTGCCTCCGAAATAAACTGACCACAACAAAGAGCGGGAACCAAGGAGGGAAAAAAAAGTCCCAGCACTTTATTTGATTCTGTCATGGCTGGCACCACATGTAAAACCCGGCGACACGACCACAAGGTAATTAACACATAATGCACCACACACAAGCATAAATGCTGGCAATGATGTCGGCCACTTACATAGGTTAGGTCGTAGCCGCTATAGAGTTTCACCTTAGAAGTCTAAATCAGCCTTGATTCTGCCATCATGCACTTTAGTTTTCTTCTGTGGTCTTTCAGGACTTTTATCTGGGTTTTTCAGCCTTGTGATGACCTTCTTCATTTGCATCAACATCTCTTTCGACCCCATATCGAAAGTTCCAGTAATAAAATAACAAATGCAAGTTCAACACTTGGAATAAACTTCAAATCTTTTATCTCCTTAATTTGTCATGAAATATTGAGGGACCAGGCCTCACAGAGCACCAGCGTACCTTAGCACATCATCTGGAAACCACTGCCATAAATTATAGAGCAAGGGTACACTTACCCATATTTGCCAAACAGGGTGACAGTGGTTCCACCAACAGGAACGGCTCTGCCGGGCCCATAAATGTCCCACACTGTGAGAGCAACCTGGGCACTCTGGGGAAGGTCGGGGTACTTGACTGGCAACCGCAGCCACTCGTTCCAGCTGCACAGGAAAGCAGGAGGGAGAACAGAGAGAATAAAATGAAGATCTAGATCTGACCAACCGATGGTCACTTTTCTAAAGCTATAAGACACTGAGTTGTTATTAGAAAAAAAATGTGCTTGCTTGGCTCTTACAGCCTAACATCAGTGCATTATATCATATATAACAACACCAAAAACCAGCATGGTTCTTACTTCCAACGTGTGCTGAATGCTTTGTACGAGGTGCGAACAGGAAGGGCGAGAGGTTTTCCCTCAGCAAACACCTGACAGGTGACATAGAGGTCTGAGCAGTTCTCCTGGTAGAGCCCAGAGAACCGCAGCATCGGGTCTTCAAGCAGCGCTTTGTAGCTCTTCTGCTCTCGCTTTCCTTCTAAACTGCCTCTGGAAGTGGGGAGAAGAGAAAGTCAGAGTGTGGAGCTAAGAAAGGGGAGACTTCAGTTTGTTTGTTTGCCCATCTTATCAAGAGTGCTCCAACTTGCCTAGCTTGTCTTCTCACAAATAAGTCAATATATCTTTTGCATCTCCTACAAACAGATCTTCAGACCATGCCCATTTGAAAATGTTCCCCAACAACACACACTTCACTTCAATTGCCACAAATACCCAAATCTAAACTTTTATTTAACACACCTTTTTTGTTCTTAATGTAAAAACCCTGCTGGTATTGAGTGCAAACACTGTATTTACTTAAGACAGCATGAATAAAATGATATTTGCTGTTACTGAGATGATACAGGATTTCAATACTGCAGCAGAGTTTTTCCTGCATATGAAAAATGCTGACCCCAAACACCCTCCCCTACCAGCAAAGAGGTTTTTGGCCTTCCATAAAAGGAAATCACCAGGACTGTGATTTTTAACAAGCTTAAAGTGCATTTCTGTTTAAACAAATGGTCAGAATTAATACTAAAAAATGCACAGAATTCTGTTAAATAAGGTAACAGACTATTTGGTTAATTATATGTGGACCAATCTTGCTTACATGTGCAGTCACACCATTTGGTGGCCAAAAAAACCCTGAGAAAAACTGGCCAAACTTCATAGCTATTTAATAATAAGACAGTCATAATGCAATAATAAGACTCGTGAGCAGCACACAGGATTTAAATATAGGACAGGCTGAGCTCCCATATTATGAGTTTAGCTCAGGAGGCACATGCTACCTGAGTCATGGTGGTAAAATTAAGCAACCAACTGTCCAAACAATGAAAAGGCCAGTGGGGGTGGAATCGTTTCTTTGTCTCCCATGTGGACACATGTGGATCACATCTTTCATGAATAGAAGAAGGCTTGTCTCTTACTTTTTTGTGGGTAGAAACGGAGTATAATTATGCTCACATATAAACTAAAAGTGCTCAAAATACATAATACATAATAATACAATCTTCAACTTCCACACAAGACACACATAAGAGAAAGGCAGCAAATCACCTCACTTTGGTTTGATAAACGCATTCAATGAGAGTCAGGATAAATTGTCTTTCACGTAACTCTGGGACTTGTAATGGCAATCTGATACTTTTATATGAGTGTTTGGTTAAAATGTGAGCGACAAACAAAGACTTAAAATCAGAGAAAAAGGTGTTAACGATACACGACGCACACAAAGGAGAGCATCATGTGAGGTCACAAGATACATGAGTTACACCGCTTGACCAAAAGCGGCACACTGAGTGGAAAACTTACATCTTAAGTTGAACATTGATGTCCAAGTCACAGCTGTAAACATAGTTGAATTTATCAGTGTCCATTTTCCGACGGGAAAACTCTGAATTCCAACCAAAAACCGGATGACTTCAACATGAAATCCCGGACGGTTACAGTAGACTTTGCGAGCGGTTGTGTTTGCGACAAGGCCTCGGATCAGCACAGAGCTCCGCAAACAGCCCCACCGCACGGATGGAGACGTTGTCAGTCCGGACACGAGTTTAAAAAGATAACGTTAACTGCCTACATTCACGGTAAAGACATTACTTTAACGGCTATCTCACCGGGCATGATTTGGTGTTTTTGTTAGCTACCTACACAACACAACAACACAGCAGCAACCGAAACCTAGAGCCAGGCGAGAGTAGTTGAATCGAGGTTCACAGCGACTGAGGGGACTGAACGGGCGATCGTTATATCGTGCGTTGATTAACCGAGTCTGATGAGGAAAAAAGAGGAAGTTAAAAAAAAAAAAAAAAAGAAGAAAAAGAAAAAAAAAAAAATAAAGAAAAAAAAAAAAAACAAAAAAAAAGAAAGTGAATAGCAACACTCCAAGTCAACTTAAGACATCTAGCAATGTATTTCCTACAAGATGAGCTGCTTTTAAAACCTTTGTGTAAAGTAAAGTAAGTTAAAATTGGTTCAGTACATAAATAAAGTGTCCCCAGCCAGTTAATGTGTACAAATTACAAGTTAACAGCTACAGTTATAATATTCCTGCCTACTCTGATATCTGTACTCTGTACTTTTCTTTTTTGTCACCAACTTAAATCTTCTCTTTCTACAATATGTGTCTTCTTCTTCTTTCAGCTGCTCCCTTTAGGGGTCGCCACAGCAAATCATCTGCCTCCATCTTACCCTATCCCTAGCATCCTCTTCTGTCACACCAACCCTCCTTCACTACATCCATGAACCTTCTCTGGGGTCTTCCTCTTTTCCTCCTGCCTGGCAGCTCCATCTTCAACATCCTTTGTCCAATATATCCACTATCCCTCCTCTGCACATGTCCAAACCTCTGCACATGGATTTCATGACAATAGCCTTGTGAACTTTCCAAGTCCTCCCCAATTAAAATACACTTGTCACCAGTTAAGTGCATATCCATGAAGGGTCAGAGGTGTGTGACAGGAAAATCCTAATCTTTTGTTTTGACAAGGTCCTCCCTTTTCATCAGTGCTGATGACAACATAGTTGTCAGATGAGGGTGTGAACTCTTTGTCAGTGTATGGGACCCCATAGGCTCTGAGGAGGTCTGCGCCACCCAGGCTGAACTGTGGAAAAACATCTGTATCTAAATACTAACTTCAATCGGGCCTTTATATAGCCTAGTATTATATAAATGACATTTAATCTGCAGTCAGTCTTCTGTGCTGCTTGACAGATGCAACTGTGAGCCGGACGGAGTGAAAGAAGAAGCAGCCCTGGCTAATCAGGGAAACCCATCGTCACTCTTGAACTACAGACCAAAGGCACGTAAAACACTGTGTTACAGGGCCCCGGGGCCTCCTGTGAGAGGCTTTAGAGGATTTTTCCTATGATCTCGACCTCGGCCTGCAGATAGCAAACAATGGAAGAAGATGAGTTAATGTTTTGTTGGCGCATGGACTGATACCACATTTCATTTTTGACTTAATGCCATTTTTCTTGGATGAACTATCCATGAAAAATTGCAAAAGAATTGGGCAGCAAAGAAACACACCTACCTGCATTACAGACAGTGAAGTAGATCACAATCACTAACAGACTTTTTTGGCTAATTCTGATATAAATAGCTATTATTACTTACTATTATTAATAGTTATAAACACAAAAACACACATTTCTAGTGGCTCTTGTGATTCGTGAGATATTATTATGCCAAAGAAATGTCTTTAATTTTAAGGTTGAACATTCATCCCTGACCTTTGATTCTTGTTTGCTTTATTTTGGATAGGCCTATTTGGCATGGACCCTGTTATAAAATGTTTTGGTTTATTTTTTTTATTTTTTTAATGTTGGGAAGTTAATCTACATTAATCTTTTTTTTTATTTAATCCAATACAAAAATCAAAGTCTGAAAATAAAATTCAGTGTTCTGCATTGGGTTATTGTGTGCTAGATAGTAGTCAAGATGTGTAACTTACTAGTAGAGCCCGACCGATATATCAGCCAGCCGATATTGTCGGCCGATGTTAGCCATTTGCTGATATATCCGTATCGGCAAATAATTTTCATTTATCGGCCGATAAATTAAAATTTAAAAAGTAAAGAAGAGACAGGAGAAACACCCTTCAACCATGTTGCGAGTGTTGACGTTGCATAGTTTGTCAGGCAGTGGGCACTCTGCAACTTCCCTGTTGGCAGTACACGTAGGTCATGGTCCAGACAAGTTCAGGGCTTTTGCTGTTTTGTTTTTTCTTTCTCTTGTTTCTCGCTTGTTTTCTTAGTTTTTTTCTGCAGGCAGAGAAGTGGGGAGAAGTTTCCCTGGGTCTGCCTAAGGGCGTGGCCTCTTGCTGTTTGTTGTCACACCTGTTTTGAATCTCTTCATCATCCAGAGTACTTAGTGGCTGGAAGGACAGCAGATCTCCGCCAGATCGTTTCACCCCTCTTAGTGATAACTAGGCTCCTATGTTTGTTAGCTTTCCCTAACTTCTTTTCTCCGATTGCTCTACAGTCATCCTCCCAAGCTCAGTTCGCATACCAGTTTCCTGACTTACCCCCCTCCCCCCATCCACCACCACCACTGCCACCAGTGAGTAATCCACAACTTGTTGTTACAACAAAACAAGTTTATTTTTAACCTGCATTGTCATGTTATCTCAGTAAGGACTCACAAATAACTACACATGACAAATGTTAGGGAAACTGTGTGCCTGAAATAAAAAAAAATTTAAAATCGGCCGATATATCAGATTTTGAAATCAACAAATAAAGGCATCAGTCTTAAAAATCCTATATCCATCGGCCTCTACTTACTAGCACTGTAAATGTTAACCAGTAGTTGTTACAGAGCTCAAATAAACACGATATTTAAATACATACGATTTTAAAATGCTGCTTTGGAGATATATTTTCTTTGGACAGAACCAGGCTGTGGACTGCATTCTATTACTATTATTCTGTTCTTTTAATTTATTCACTCTAGTCTTACTGACCAATCAAAGTGGCATGTGCACCTATTAACACAGGACTTTTACTATCTCGTACACCGATGACACACATCAAGAAAGAGTGTAAAATATATAAATAAAATATAATATATAATATAAAAATAAAACTAAAAATACAACATTGGCTGATGGTATCACCCATGTTAAATATTAGTCTTGCTTTATGAGCTTTTTATATTATAAATTTGAGTTTTTAATGCTTCCTTTGGGGTGGGACCTGCATGAAGCCACAGACTGGAGTTAATGATGTGATCAATAATGTGAGGAAATTCTGCAGTGCTAGAGTTAGAGGTTACAGCAAGTATATGCAAGAGAAATGCAAGTCCTTGTACAGTATGTGTATGTGATTTGGTATATGAATGTACATATGAGTGACAAATTCAAGGAAAAAAAACACTGATTATCTTAAAATGTTGTGGTTTAGCCTGAGCCACTAAAACAGCCTCAGTCCTGGTTTTTATAGATTCTCTGAATCTCTTGACTCTGAACCATTTTTTTCCTTAATGAAGTTGGAATTATTTCATCATACAAAATCCCCCATAGATATTAGTTGCATTGAGATCACTTTACAATAAACTTGTTCCCTGTATGGAAGCATCTACATATGTTGTTTCTAGACCTACTTAAATATTCACTGCTTCCATTTAATTTCTCTCCTATCTGTGGTACCCTCTTACATGTAGCTGTTACAGCTGAAAGCACCTTGCAGAATCATCATTGTATATTTTAACTCTACATTTCATAGTGTTTGTGCATTAGGTAAATTTTCAGTGGCTGTACAGTGACCTGGCCTACACAAAACCAAAAGAGAGGTTGAATGGTGATGAATCATATTTTACGGTTCCATCCCTCTTTTCTTTCCTCCTCCTTCTCCCCTCCTTGGACATAACCTCTCTCTCTCTCTCTCTCTCTGCCCTCCATCTCACCTCTCTGCTACCCTTCCCTCTCTTAGTCACCGCATGGATGTGTCATTGTTTCTATCACTTTAGAGGTTCATGCTCACTGAAGCGCATCGAGGTGATCTCCAGAGTGCCAAAACCGTGCCAAGATGCAAGCTTACCCCCCTCCACACGACACCTCCTCATTCCCAATGGATGGCACCGCTGATACTGTCCACAGCCAAAGCTGTGGGCTACATGACGGCGCTAACCACACCTCCACGCCATGGTCGTAAACACTCAAGGCGTATAAATGAGGGAAGAAAAGGACAAGAGGAACCAAAACCTGACCAGACATGATAAAGATGGAGCTCTCCAGGGTTCACTTGATGCTTGGAGCTGTAGGGATTCTTCTGTGGACCAGCGGTGGCTCTGCTGCACCCATGGAGTGCCACTTCAACTCCAGAGGTGAGATCCCATACTTTATAATCTTTTATAATATTTGCCCTTAAAATACCTCAATTCTTTTAAAGAATGCTTATTTCTGAGTTCATTTTTTTTGCCGTGTCCAGCTCTGTGTGAGTTCGAGGGGAGGCACTACTCACTGGGCGAAACCTGGATGGACAACGCTTGCATGCAGTGCACCTGTCTGCACCCTGTCGGGGTCGGTTGCTGTGAGACGTGAGTACACAGCAACAGCCGGTGTGGCTTGGCGCCCAGATGCCCACAGTCACTATACTGCAAGCTTTAGAGAGGCTGAATGAATTTATTCATGGTAAAATAGCAGTTGTGGACGATGTTTTCAGAACTTTTGCTTAAGATGAGAAAAAAGAAGTTACAGTAACAAAAACTGTATTAAAGTCAAGCAGTAGTCAGTCAGCGGGGATCTTTAGTCTTTTGTTTTTTTTTGTTTTTCAGAGGATATCATTCTAGTATTTTTAATGTAAATCATAGGTGGGTGAGGCTTCCTTTGAAGCTCATATTAAGTATTTTACTTGAAATTTTTTTGAATACACATATAGTAATATTTCAACTTTCTAATCATATTTTATCACAAATGTTATAAGCTTATCATGTTTTTCAATAGAAATTGTAATGACATCTGCAAAAATAGAGCAGGTAAAGCAAAAAATCAAGAGCATTTACATGCATTCATTTGGGCACAATTTTTTTTATTTTAGAAAAAGTTGTTTTTCAGACTTGAAAAAGAGTGTTGATTTCTCTGTAGGTGTACCAGCCCAAAAAGTTTACATTTTACATTACAAAGAGTAAAGTGAGGAGTGCGAGGTGAAGAAGGTTTGAAAGACTTTACCTTCCTCTTAATTACTGCCCAGAGTGCATCGGCCGGTGGACTTTCCCGCATGGTGTGAGGTGCGGGTTGAGCCGGTGACCTGCAAAGTGTCTCTGGTCCAGACAGCTGACCCCCGCCTGCCCTGCTCTCCGGGTGAAACGAACAAGGACCCGAGCCACGGGTCACTTCAGCTGCAGCAACAGCTTGAGGGCTAGAGAGCCACTCGGACCAAGCAACTCTACATCCAGTCTGCCTGCCTGTGAAGCCGATACTCACTACAGTTAAATGTTAGTTACCATTACTCATTTTCAGTATATGAATCATTAACCCTTTCATGCACGAATTATGACATCTTCAGTCAAGATTTTTCTATAACTGTTTTTATTACCCTTCAGCCATGAAAAGAACAATTCAAGTGAAATTTTTTTGGAACATGTAATTTTCATAAAGTTATTTATAAGTCCACTCAGCTGGACAGCATGCTTTTGAGTTTTCAACCAAGAAAATATGTATTTGAATAAACAGTAATGTGTTGGCTGATATGCCACTCTAGCAACAAAACACATGCATGTTAAAGAAAATGGCTTTTGAATAGCTGTCCACTGTAGTCACCATCATGCATGAAAGGGTTAATGTAGGAAATGTGAGTGACATTTAGGAATATTTAAGTGAAACTGCAGTGATCTACACAAAATAATATACAATGTTAACAGATTTAGAAAATGTAGATGCCGTTCTTCTTTAGATGCTTTCTCAGTATATGTTTAGTCTTATATCACAGTTAGCAACTTCTCTAATCATGGCTGGTCTGAACTGTTCATTAAACTTGCTTTGATAAAGGATTTTTAAATACTAAAAACATCTGTATGTTTAAATGCTTCTTTCTTCAAAGATTCTTATATTAATCCAAGTGCTATCTTCAATTAATCCAGTAATGACCTTTTGTAAATATCTGCATATATACTTTAAATGTCTGTTAATTTTGACCTGTTTGCTGCTGTAACTCATTTAACCTCCAAATAAAAGTGCTGTTTACATGGAGAAAAGAGACTGAGTATAAGAAATTTACGTCACACTTTTAATTTTCTCTTACATCTCTGTAGAACATTTTGCTCCAGATGAAAGAAAAGCAGTTACACTGAAAATTTTTCATAAAATGAGAAGGAACAAGTTTCCAAGTGAATAAAAGAGTCAAAAATTAAATAAATACAGAAATGAACTGTCTAAATAAACAGTAGTTTGCATACTTTGCACGGTATCAGCTCTGACTATACACTGGAATAGCGTCTTTGTTCCTGAAATGTGCACCTCTGTGCTAACATTTCTCCTCGAGAAAGGGGGGGGAGATTCTCTCTCTGACACACACACGCACACACAGGGCCATGCAAACACATCTGTCGATATGCTCTGAAACAAAAAAAAAGAATTCCTGATTATCTCACATTCCCTGATCTCACACACACACACAACAGTCAAATGTTAATGCTGTTAGTTCCTGTAAACTGTGACACGTAGGAAGCCAAAGCCGGGTTGGTGGGCAGGACTTTGATCGGCAGATTCCAACTGAAGGTGTCCACATCGACATGCTCCGCCCCGGCCCAAACTGTGACCTCTGTTTGGTTCTGCAGGACAGTGGGCGGTTCCATAGGCTCCCGGGCAGTGACGAATTCAAAGTGCAGGCGCCACCTCAGGGTCACTAAATAAAAAGAAGCAGGAGTTTGGGTGTTTAGCTGATGGGTGAAACATAAACGTCTGACTTTGTCCTGCATGTTGTGGCCTTAGATGTGAGGTTGATACACAGGTACTACATAACATGTTTAGGTTTTAAATAAAAACAATAAATCAACAGAAAGAATTACACCATTTTATATTCACTTTCACTTTTATATTCACTGAGTCTCTGAATGTGGCTTTAGCATTAATTAAAAAGAATATTTAAAATGACCTCTTTTTTATGTAAACTATTTCAATGTGGGGCTTTTCAAACTCTGATACTAATGTGACTCAACTTTAGACAAAACTGTTTAAAAGCAACCAGTAGAATTTCCTTAGAAATACAATAATATTTCTTTTCATATACATTATTTAAAATTCTAAATATCCATGTTTATGTTTACATATTATTGGTCGTCTTCTTTCCTAACTTTTGCCGACACAGAGCCAGAAGTACGTTTCTTAGTGTGCAACCACAAGAAAACATAAGAAATGTTTATCACCCACATACTTTTAATTTAATTTTCCATATTATTAGGTGTGAATCATTTCTATCAATGTTTAGTCTGCCAGGTTCAGACTACATGATACCAGCCCGACCCAGGTTACACAGGACGTTGCTTTGGTGTGGAAAGAAAATGGGCATCGTGCACAACAGCTGATCATTTTATCCTGCAATCAGTAACATAATGGATGAAAACTGATGCTTCATCTGGGAAGCCTGGGCAATGCCTTTTTGGAGCCTCAGGATCTCTGTAAGTAATCACATGACTGGGACAATATCTCACCTAGTACTGAGAATGAAAGGCACTGAGTGAAGTTTACCCCCTTTATCTTAAAACCAGTGAACTTTACAAATATTAGAATTTATTCTAACCTTTGGCTGTCGTAAATAAATATGAGTATTTCAAAAATTCATATTAGGAATATGAGAGAGAATAGCATCACAAATCTTGGATATAATATTAACAGAAACTTGCTCTTTCTAAAAAGGTTAATTTGAATTTGGTACATGGTGTTATACCTGGGGAATAGCACACTCAAGTTGGATGAAAATGTGTTTTTTTTTCCCAAGCTTTGTCAAGCTTTAATATCTGTGAAACCATTCACCTGATTTGGACTGTTGTAAAGAATATGATGTGACTTGTATATGGAAACAAAATCTCAGTCCCCTACCTGCAAAAACTGTGGTTTCTACAGGCCTCTGAATCTGCTATCAGAGATCGGACATCCAAATATTTTAGGGACTTCAAGCATTCATCACGCTGTTAACTTGAGCTATACTCCTGAAAGTCCATATTCACAGAGCCATATTACAAGAGACTTACCCTCTTGGGGCCTAGCTCAGGTACTTTTCTAGATAATGGAATTTTAAAATGGCCCGTCAAAAATGATGCTAGAAAAATGTTTAACAACACTCCAACCTTCATCCCTTGAAATACTTTTATTTATTTATTTTTTTTGAGAAAACTACTGACAGTAGGTACATGGAACTGTGCAAATTTCCTATTAAGAGGTGTGTCTTTCCCCTGGAATTCATTCAGGCAAATCTGAGATGGTCGGGTGGGAGGCATTTGATGAACTGACCAGGAATGAGCCAGAAGCACAGAGCGCTCCACCAGCTGTTGAGTTTTGGTTTTTTTGTTGGTTTTTTTTGGTCTACTTCTCAGCTTTAAGTGTGGCAAAGACAGAGAGTTACTGTTGTAGCCAGAAGGAACCGTGACATGGAGTTAACACAAGACAACCAGTATCATTCAGTTCAGTTCTATCATAGCAGTTCTATCTGTTTACTTTAATTTCCTGCAAATCTAGCTAGCATCGCCTTCTTGATGACTTCAGGCATGTTGTGAAAATGGTAAGCATGACTCTATTATTGCTGAATCTGACACAGTGACTACTGTGACAGACAAAAACATTGAGTAGTCTGAGCCTGGCAAAACAATAGCTAATGTAGTAACTACATCAAGAGGTTTGAATGACACTGATCTGCAAGTTATTGTAGCAGGAAAAAAAAAAAAAAAAAAAAACCCCCACCATA
>VUQI01025851.1:6458-22217 GCA_015106735.1 Paratilapia polleni | reverse complement strand
TGCCTGTCCTGCTCTGAAAGCATCAACAGCCTCCGGATCCAACACCACAGGTAGGATCTTACATTACCTCACTTTCAGGAAGATTTTTCACCAACATTTTTTTTTTTTTTTTTTAAGTCTTACTTTTCATAAATGAAAGTTCGAGTTTTAGGGATAAATCACAGAAACTAATTTGAACAGTTTTTGCTTGCTTCTTGGTGCCACACGCAGTGATTTTTTTTTTTTTTTCAGTTTTTATAAATATTTATCTAGTGGAAAATTACGACTATTACTTTCAGAACCTGCATGTGTAGCAAATGAACAAAAAAAAAAAAACAACAACACAAGAACATGCTGGATTTATTCACTAGCTAAATCAGTGCAACCTGTTGCTTCTGTTTGCTTAAGTCATCTATGTGAAATCCCGGTGTGTTCAGACCCCTTAAAACAGCTACTAAAGCTCTGCAGTAGGAATGGTAAGAATCCAGAATTGCGTTATGCAGTCTGTACACACTCAGGTCTTATATCCCCATAGAAAATTGGATCCACTTCCTGATAAACAGTAGTTCCGTGCTCTTTGAAAATCCTCACTTATGAAGAATTTAATCATCAAAACACACGTGAAAAGGCAGAGAAGTAAAAGCAAACAGGGAAAAAAGTGATGGAATTTAATTTACAGCCTTGTGAATGAAGAAAAGAAGACAATATTTTTGAAGCGAAACAGGGTGATAATGAGTAAGAAAGTGAAGTGCTGCAGACTTGTCAGAGTAAAGGTTCTCAAACTCCTCTAATGTTTTCACGTGTGGTCGTCAGGTTCTGCGGTGAAATCATTTTTTATCAAACTACCAAAACAATTAGAAATAAGTAGGAGAGAACAGGATTTATAGTCTGCTATGCTATTGTAATTGAAAGTAGTAGTACAGGAAATGAAAGGAAGCTTCGCAGGCAAAAGTTTGTGCTGTTTAATTGCGTAAGTCAGATGAAAGCTAAGTTCTATAAACAGAAAAATGCAGACATAGCTTCTGGAGCCAATATTTCCATTAGCTGCCCAGCTGCAAGCCATAAGTCAAGTCTTCAATTAGTTCATGGACACTGTCACATTGCCATATATACACATGCACAATTAATTAAAACCTTTTTGCTATTTTTCTATTTCTGAACCTATCTTAAAATGACTTTATTTTTGTATTTTTATTTTTATTTTTTTTAATGCACTGGCATTTAAAAAAAAAAAAAGATTCTTCAGCAGTTAGGGAGGGTGCCTCACTTAAAGAAACTCATGAGTTCAAGTAACACCCTGTAAGCTGAGACAGAGGAGGAAGTAAGGAGGCTGTGGTTGAGATGCACTATGCAATTAAACACCCATCTTCAAGGAGTAGATTAAAGGTTGAAGACTGACGTGTCTTGTTGGTTAATTAACCCATGATGAATTGGTATTTCTTTAACGTCTTTAGGGATACAGGATGTACAAAAGTTGGAAGCACCCATTGCTGCAGATTGTCCCCTTGACCAAACAGGGCTGTGAAACGAGGACTAAATGAGAGGATGATCACAAGAAGGCAGGGTGAGGTGGGGTGTTTCCACTGAGATGAACCTCACTTCATAATGGGCTGATATAAATCATTAACTCCATCAACCAGACATTTTAGTGGCTCTCTCTGTGGGCAGCCAGATGGTGGCGCTCATGTCAGGGCAGTCAGGTTCTCAAGCTAAGGGTAGCCTCAGATAGCTGAGTTGATAGGAACCTTGTTGCTGTCCCAATTTAGTCCAACACTTCTAATCCAAGATAGAAGTGATTTAAATTTTCCTGTTTTGGCTTAAAAAAAAATCCCATGTTCCCAGAATGAGTCTACTTTTAAATACCCCAAAATAGGATTGAAATGTTGCTACTATAATGTCACTCAGGAGTCAGCCAATGAACTGTGGGGCAGAAATGTCCCCAAACTTCCTCCTAACCCTGATTTTTATCATTCAGTGTAAGCAGCTTTGTTTGCAAACAGCGCAGGGCCTTGCGGTTCTTTGTCTTGTCTCAGAGGATGCAGCTTGCTCACGGGCCTTGTGAAGCAGCTGTTTACCTTCCTGTCTGTGGTCACCCAGGGTTTATGGCTGCCATTCAGTAATGTGCCATCTCACTCGAGCTATAGCTCCCTGGACAAAGCCACCCTAAATAGCCTTCTTCCGAGTCACCTTCTTCCTGCACCACCTCATCTTTATTATAGATATATACGCAGCAATAACTTTAAGCCTTGTTTATATTAACACACCACACATGTCCCGTTACTATTGTCATCTCCCTCATGGAAAAACACCGGTTGTTAATACTGTACCAATAATAGTAAAAGATATGTGGTGTCCATTTTCTCCCCTATTTCTATTTGTGGTAATCAAAAATCTTGGAAGCATCAAGAGATTTCCTTCAACAGTTTAAAATCCCCAAATTGTGAAAGTAGTATTCATTTTGTTGCTCTCTTTTGCATGGTTTGATATTACAGTCACCCACTGCTATAACCATTAAGAAGCAAAACACTTGCACTTTGAATCCAAAGCTACGACATCTGTGTTGGTACTTTACCCTACCTATTACACCGGGGCCTGTGCAGGAAACTCACAGAGATATTTCATTATTCTGTTGCCCTTGGCAGCCACACATCTTCTACACTCGACAATTCCCACATCTGCAAGCGATAGGACTGTTGCTTTAGTGCACGCGAGGCTTTTTTTTTTTTTTTTCTTCAAAAAATTCACCTACTGAAACCTGCTGGAAAATGAGGAGCTTTTTGACTCTGAGATAAAATAGTTCTGCTGCTGGGGCTCAGACTGTCTGAGCTCAGTAGATGTGGAGAGGAGGTTTTTAAAAGTACATACAAGGGTTTTCCACAGTAGCTTTAACTGCAACGAGATTGTTACAAGAGCACAAGCTATTTTTTTAAGCTCTAAACATATATATAGACACTCCCTGGGTGAAGTTACAAGTAGTGTTTCTGTCACAGTATACTGTATCTGTATCTGTACCGAGTCAGCAGTGAGATGTAAAGAGTAAAATCTTAAAGCTAGAATGCCACCTTGTGGCAAAATCCTGCTCAGTTTAGTCAAACTGGTAATCAGAGGATTTCCATTTCTCTCCTGACAGCTGTGTAATAACAATGCTCATCTTCAAGACATTCTATTAAATAGTTGTTTATTGTCTCTACATGTTATTTGCCTACTTAGGAGCTCTAAATTCAGAGTATATTTTCCTTGGCATCAGGATTTTACTGTAGCTACAAATATTTTTTGTTTTTTGTGCAATTTCGTGTAATCTTTTCAGCTATACTATTATATAAATGAGGCTTATGCTAATATTATTACATCAGCTCCACTAATGACACCCACAAAGCTATTCTATTAAACATAAAGATGCTCAACAAAGGGGAGAATTTGTTTTTATATTCCCATTATATTCCCACTCTATGCTCGTGCAAATCAAGCAAAAAAAAAAAAAAAATAGCCCTGAGGCCAATTTTCCGCAGCACGCAGGTTTGATTTTCTCACAGAGCAAAGTTTCCACAGAGCTGAATCCCTGCTGTCCTGTTTGTTTAGGTGTGTGCTGATTAGAAGTTCTCATGCTGGGTACAATGTATCTCAGCGCACCGAGGGTTTGAAACGTGACATGTCTTTTACAGTGACTGGAGCCTCAAACCTCTCTTTCTCGCTCCTCCCTGCTCCCTCAGTGCTTTAGTGTTTAATGGTGTTGTTATCCAAGCTTGCACTTTGCCATGCGGCCTTCATTAACACAGGTCATAACACAAGGCATAAATGTTCTCCTTCCGGGTGCTGACAGTCCACCCAGATGGACCGAGCATTTGATAAACACTGTACAGTTTTACTGTTGCCCTTCATTAGCCGAGGGACGATTTTAAGGCGAAGGCAGAATGCAGGCTGTCTGAATAATGGCGTTTTTAAAGGGCATTTTTGGAATATTGAATAACATGCAACATCTGTTTTTCATGGCTTCTTATTTTACAGAAATAACATAAAGCGTCAGGATGGCTTTAATGTGCAGGTCTTTAATGAGCTGATGTAGAGTGAGCACTTTCATGGGTGCTCGTGTGGATTAGCGTTTATGGGCCATGCCGGCAGTAATGATGGCTCCTCTCCTGGGCTGCCTGTGACATTTTTGTTGTGTTTCTTTTATAGGACTCACAGAGGCCCTCTCCCAAGGCCTGTATCAGTCACCACAGACGCACCCTGCCAGCAGGGCCCCTCCGTTTAAAAGTCCTGGGATCTGGCACCAAAAAAAAAAGGAAAAAAGATGCAAAATCCAACGACAAATACATCGGACGGAATAGAACTGACATGTGGCAGTTCTGGAAGCCATGAAATCATTTTCACCCTGGTACCCATCGTCTACGGTGGTATTTTTGTCATCGGCATTGTCGGAAACAGTATGGTGGTGGCTGTTATCTATTGCTACATGAAGTTAAAGACAGTGGCCAACATTTTCGTCCTCAATCTTGCTGTGTCTGACCTCACGTTTCTCATCACACTACCCATGTGGGCGACCTACACTGCCACAGGGTATCACTGGCCCTTTGGAGCATTCCTGTGCAAGGCCAGTGCAGGACTGGCGATTTTTAACATCTACACCAGCATCTTCTTCCTCACAGCTCTCAGCCTTGATCGTTACCTGGCCATTGTGCATCCAGTGCGATCACGGCGGTTCCGCACTGTGGCGTACGCACGTCTCACCTGTGTGGTGATCTGGCTTTGTGCCTTTGTGCTTAGTGTGCCCACAGCAGTGATCAGGGATCTCCACAACATCACAGACTATAAGACTACAGTGTGTGGCATTCTGCACCCAACCACTGAAAATGCCATGTGGTTGAAAGAGCTCCGCCTGGCCATCAGCCTTATGAAAATCCTGCTGGGCTTCCTGGTGCCCTTCATCATCCTCCTCACCTGTTATTGCCTTATCGGGCGGGCACTGCTGAGGACCAAACACATACAGAAAAGCACTCGTTCAAGGGACGACGAGGTACTGCGCATGCTCGCAGCAGCTGTCTTGGCCTTCTTCTTGTGCTGGGCACCCCATCAAGTATTCCACTTCATGGAGGTGCTCACCCAACTGAAACTTGTTAAGAAATGCTCCATCGTGGATATCATTGACACTGTCATGCCCTTCACCATCTGCATCGCCTACTTCAACAGCTGCGTTAACCCTATTGTGTACAGCTTTGTGGGACGCAACTTTCGCAACAACTTACTGCGTCTGTTGTGTTGCTCACCAGGTCGAGGTCCTGGGCCTCACCCGAGCATTAGCTCCAAGATGAGCGCACTCTCTTTTCGTGCCTCAGAGGCACTGAGCCTTACGGTCAAAAGTAATGCCTCCTGTGACGTGAAGTAAAGGGGGGCAAAAAAAGAAACAGGGTACAATTTATCTCTCCTCACTCTTTTGGTTTGTGGTTAAAGGGCTGGGGTTGGAGACATTCCATGGTTCTTTTTTTCCATGCCCAACTGTATTTCCAAGCACTGAAACATGCAGAATGATCATAATGTTGCGTATGTGTTCCTCTTTAAGACTACCTTGTACAATGCTAATTTGCAGAATATTTATTCATATACCATTACATGTCACATAGCATGCTGGCAATTTTTCCCATTTAAGCCTGTGAAATGAATGAGAGTGTCACTTAAAAAATTCCAGGAATAAGCCATATTAATATAGTATGGCCCTGCTAGAAAACATTATACATATTTACTGAACGCTTATCCCATCTTTTATAAAAAGATATGCATGGTCTGCAGAATTTTGTCAGCATTGTGCCTTAATGATACAGTGCAGTACTATATCGTCTAGTGATAACTATTCTGTGTGCTCAGCAGGTCTTTCACCAGTTGGAAGTGATCAAGTGCTAAAAAGCTCCTAAGCCACTCATGCATGTTCTGCCAGCTGTTGTATACATGGAAGAATTGGAAAAGTATAGCAAAATGTCATGTAAATTTATATTTGTAACACATTTGACTTCGGTAACTATTGTCTGTATGTTATATGATATTGTCAAATTATGTCCTCCTTGTGAAAATGTATAATATGTGTTTGCATATCAAGATTGAAATGCTACCAAGTCTGGGAGTGACATACTATAAAAATCTGAATGCTACATAAATACTCCAGGCTGAGTGATTGTTGTCAGTGTCTGTGGTGGTTGTCTTTGTGGTATTTATACTTGATGACAGATTTTTTTTATATATATACCGTGTTGGTGTACATTTTGTGAATATGAAAATATAAATAAATAAATACAGTCCAAGGTTGATCTTTTTTATTGCTTCAGTATAAAGAGACTAAGATCATCCTAATTAGTCGTGAACAGATGTCATAAATTACAAAAAAAAAAGTCTAGTAATAACTGTTAATCTGCGATAAAGAATCAAAATCAAATGACCTTGGTTTAAAGTTTCCCAAAACACCTCTCATCGGTTAATCATTGACGGTACATCACTTATGCTCTCATTTTTCCACGCAGCACCTAAAAAAAAAAAACTTGTGCACAGCAGAGGATATTTTAGGGAGGATGTATGACACATCTCTGCATGAAAGATTGGGATTGGTGGACGAGCGACAAGCTGTGAGGTATAAGTGCTGTCCCCAGGTGTGGTCAGCTTCACTGCCAACATGAAGGTCCTCCTGTTTTTTGGATTGGTGGCTGTTGCCCTTGCTGACATCACTCGCTTCCAGGGGTAAATTTACAATTTTTTTTTTTAATTAAAACAGCTGTATTCCTGCAAACTACAGTATGTGATGACAATAAAAGTACAAAATAATGATGCAGTTCTAATCATGAAAGTACTATATAAGTCAGCATTCTGGTTCAATGTAGTTATCGTCCCATCAAATGGATTTATGTAGATCTCAGTAATTTGCTGCCATTAGTAAACTATTTATTAAATTTAGAGGTTGTCATCCTTTTGAAATCTGTGTTTTTAAATATTTTCACTCAGACAAGATTACATATCCCTTTGCTCAAAGGGATATTGAACTATTAATACCATGTAATACCACATGGTACCATAGCAAACTTTGCTGAAGTGTCATTTAACAACACAATAAATCCTTAAGACACACATGTATAAAGGCTAACACTTGTACAGTTTGCATTTTCTATAAGTTTGTGGCTCGTACAAAGGACTACTAAAGAAACTGCTGAGTAGTTTGTTTGCTGGTGTTATTTTTTTATTTTCGGTCTCTCTCCCTGTTTTAAATAGCGATAAAGTCCTTCGTCTGAAGCCTGTGCTTGATGAACATGTGAAAGTCATTAAGGAACTGGCTAATAGCATTGAGGTACCTATCTGCTTTCACACAAATAGGCACACACATACTATGTATGTTTCATTGCTCAAGAGTTTGACTTTGCTGCCACCTGCAGCTCGACTTCTGGAGCCCAGATAGTGCTGAGCAGGTGACTATCGACACTGATGTGGACATCCATGTGCCTGCCATGTACCTTGACATGGTGTTCACCGTCCTGCAGCAGAGCGACATAAAGCACGAGTAGGTCACTAGATAAATATGCAAGCTAAAGGCATTTATCTGCAATCTACTTGAGCAGCAGATACGAAACTTAAGCATTTTGAATTCCAGGTTTACATTTTTCGTGCAGTGATAGGACACTTGTTAATTAAACCCTATTCAGAGTTCTTATTCAGGATGTTCAGGATGCTGTTGACGGCCAGGCTGACCACAAGGGTTCTCCCAGAGCCCACAGCTACACCAAGTACAACACCTGGAGCGATGTAAGAGTCAAAAACCTTGAGTCTCAATCTCAGTTCTGATTTTCATTTCTGTTTTTCAATCATTTATTTCTGTATTTGTCCTGTTAATTTTAGATTGAGTCCTGGATTGCCTCAATTTCTTCCTCCAATCCTGAACTGACCAGCAAGCAGGTGATTGGGAATACCTATGAGGGACGCCCCATGACAGTTCTCAAGGTATGTCAAGCTTACCTGCTATCTAAATATTGGCTGATTAATGCCCATGTTGAAGAATTCAAGAGATAGTTTTAAACTCATATTACAATTACCTGCAACAAATGTGTTGTGATTACCTTTATCTACCACAGCTTGGTAAGAAATCCAGCTCCACCAAGCCTGCCATCTTCATGGACTGTGGTATCCACGCCAGAGAGTGGATCTCTCCTGCTTTCTGCCAGTGGTTTGTGAAAGAGGTAAGGAAGACACCAGGATGGTCATGGCAAGCACATATATATAAGCAACATAACTGATTGCAGCACATATTTTTTTCCAATCTTCCTCAGGCTCTGTCCACCTATGGCAGTGATGCACAGATGACCAGCCTGCTCAATGAGATGGATGTCTTTGTTCTGCCCGTCTTTAACATTGATGGCTACGTACACACCCACACAAGCGTATGTTACAGTCAATTCAAACTTAAATAGAAGCTATGCTTTGCTGTTTATCTTAAAGAATTGATTAAATGCACATCTCTCATATGCACTTTGTTCACTTGGGAACTTTAGGACAGGATGTGGAGAAAAACTCGCTCCAGGAACTCTGGAACCAGCTGCATTGGAGCTGATCCAAACAGGAACTTTGACGCCGGCTGGTGCAGTACGTATAACATATATGCACGGTGAAATCTTAAAGGGGCAGTGCAAGTTTATTACACTGTAAAAGAAAAAAAAAAGAAGCCCTGGTAATTTTTTTGCCAGTACATTATCTATTTTTTAAGGACGTTTTATTTATGGAACTTTATGGGCATTTCTGTAAACGGTAAATGATAAAATTCAAATGTGTGGATAAAAAAATACGGAAAACATCCATAAAAAATACAGAAAATTCCTTCATTTTAAAATGGTACATTGTATGGTATTTTTTTTTCCAGTTTACTTTATTTTTACAGATTTTTTTCCCCAGTGTACTGTGTTTCTGTAAAGTTCAAGGCTTTAGAAATAACAGATTTAAACAAAATCAGCCTAGCAGAGGCCAGGATAGCCAGCTTATTTAAGTGACACCACAAAACCCTTTAATCTTTCCCAAGATTAAAGCATTTCCCAGCTTAACCACCCACATTCTGATTTGATTTGATTTATCATTATTATTATTATTATTATTATTATTTTTAAATTATTATTTTCTTCATCATTACAGCCATTGGCGCTTCCAGCAACCCTTGCAGCGACACCTTCTGTGGCTACACTCCTGAATCTGAGATTGAAGTCAAGAATGTTGCTGACTTCATCCGCAGGAATAAATCCATCATCAAGGCCTACATCACTATCCACTCCTACTCTCAGCTGCTTCTCTTCCCCTACTCCTACACCTATCAGCTGGCTGCACACCACAGTGAGCTGGTAAGTCAACAACAGACTGCCTTAGTATGAGTGTATGCATAGTGCATAGTTATACACGATAACAGTTTTACATGCATGGCTGAAGTGCTGGAAATATACATGTGAGCAATTGAAAAAACAATACCAGTAGATGTGACATTTTTGATCAATTTGGCCCCTCAAATAATGATCAGTATCAAATATAACTGTACTGTAACTATATTACAAGTTTGCTAAAAAAAATTTAAAAAATCAAATTGTGTTACATGTATACTGGAATTATATTAATCAGAGGCAGAGTATACACAACTCCATTCATAGAAAATGAACAAATAAAAAGTTTTATAGTAATAGATCACATAATATAAACATATTACAAGTTGTTTCCAAAAGCTTAAGCAAGAACTTGACCCAGTCCCATTACTGTGTGACTCTTATCTAAGGGCCACACTTAGCTGCGGCAAATCATTTACTCCCTGCTTACATGGCTCATTCTCATGGCTCTTTTACCTCTCACTGGGGTGTCCGTGGTGCTGCACAGTTAACATTCACACCCCTGCTCCAGCTCTCACACTAACTGAGGCAGATCACACGTCTCTGCCTCTCTATTACTCACTTGTAATTTAGGCTCTCTTCTGACACTTTACAGAACAAAAGAACTCCAGGGATCTGTCATAACTCATCAGTCTGGCCAGAAATATCATTTCCTGCTTTGTGCATTTCTCTGGGGGTTTCATTTCCTCTTGCAACTCACTGATGCTTTTGCTACTTTCTATAATGTCACTAAAAATGTTACTAAAAACCAGAGCAAATGGTGGAGGATGCTGCAGGGTGAAAAGCGTATATTTCTAACATCTAACAGCTGTATTTTAATGGTTGTGCTGTTCATGTTAGGGCTTCATTTTGCTTTGAAGCCAGAATTTTTGAATTTAAAAGTCTTCCACTTCTAAATCATGTATTTATAGAGTCTGATACACTCAGATGATGTGTTGATTGTCTGGTATGACTAACTAACTTATGGTGGCTAATGTCAGTGCACTTTAGTGAGTGAAAGACACATTTTTTAACGCTGTTAGAAGTTTTAAATTGAGGACTAAAACAGACTGAGATTCGTTAAAGTATGCACCAATATATATGAACCTTATTAATGCACCCTTTAATACATCTGACTTTTGTTTCTGTTTTGTATTGTAGCTGGAGGTTGCTGAGGGAGCCTCTGCTGCTCTGCGCAGTCTGTATGGCACACGCTACACCAGCGGACCTGGTGCAACAACTATCTGTAAGTACAGCAAATATTCCTGCTGTATTGTGGGAAGATGCTATATTCTGTGATAGCTTGATAGTCTATTTTCACCTCTGTTATTATGCATTATGGTGTGTTCTCAATGCACCGATCTCCATTGAGAGATACGGCCTCTAGAGACAACAAAAGGCAATCAGGAGAAACAGCCATTTCAAGCAAAGGATTATTTTTTGCCCCCTCCCCCCCCGAAGCAAAATGTGTACGAAAACACATCCAGACTGTCCCAGGTTGTCAGAATATCCCCATTTCAATGCTCCCCCTCTCCTCATCTGCCCCTAGACCCCGCTGCTGGAGGCTCTGACGACTGGGCCTACGACCTGGGAGTGAAATATTCCTACACCTTCGAGTTGCGTGACACTGGTCGTTATGGCTTCCTGCTGCCCGAGTCTCAGATCAAGCCCACATGCGAGGAGACCATGCTGGCCGTCAAGTACATTGCCGCCTACGTGCAGAAGAACCTCTATTAAAATGCGGAACTGCCAGGACCCCTGCCAACTCAGCTCCTCTGTACCAGCCCCCAGCCCTTCCAACCTCTCAGCCATCTCCTGCCAGTATCCATGGATACGGGCACCACCCGCCATGTTTTCTCACTGTGCTTGACAGAATGTCAAGATGAGTGCAAACAATAAAATCAATGATCCATCCCCACATGCTGAATCAATTTTTGTTATGTGTATACAATAATATTGTGCCTGGTATACAGACCCTTTGCTATGTGTATGAAAATGTAGAAAACAATAATAATAACGCTTACACTTTAGAGCTCATCATCTGCTGCACTGAATGCAAATTAAGAAGGAAACCTTTTAGAAATGTATGCCACAGCCTTTGAGAAAACGTATTGTGTGGCTGACATTTAACCATGCAAAACACTTGGTGTTCTTACAGACATTACTGCAAGAAAACAAAAAAGATCCTCTAATTCACTGTACCTCTTTGAATCGTGGTGATCCCTTGTGTTCAGATGGCACTGTTCCAGTAGTGGAGCTTAGGTGGGTGTGGGTATCAGTTGTTAGGGATTTTCAAAACAGGGGCACAGTATGTGACAAGCAAAGAGCACTTCTTGGCAGCGTCTCCACTCTGCCAAGCATCTGCCTCAGTGGAGAAAATAAGGGAGACAAAAACCAGCAGGAAATTTAACTTCACTGGCACACATTTCTTGGTTAGAAGGTAGAAAAGTAAACTGACTGTTTTTTTGTTTTTGTTTTTTTTTTGTGTGTGTGTGTCATGTGTCATGACAAAACCAATTAATTGAATTATATTTGGTCAAGTAGTTTTCATGCTGACTTAAGACATAAGCAGTGTATTAATATTCCTATGTGTAAGCCTTTAATTCTGCCACTTGGTGTCATGATTTAAATGTTAGACATTTAAAGGACCCATCTTTTAAAAGTACACTACTTGATCTGCTACTAATAACTCACTGTTGAGTAATACAGTAAGAGCAGTGACCTCCTAACTACAGTTTGTCTCGCAGCTGCTTTGCTATAGGGTCTTCATTCCACAAGGTGGCGACAAAGTGCCAAATGTTTATTACAGGACATGTTGTTCCTGGACTCGTTACATCTTCGCCGTCTCTCAGTTGTCACTATAACTAAAGGTGACAAGAGTCAAGGGAGCTACTTGGCAGTTGTTTGAAAGGTCAAAACTGTACATTGATGTCCTGGGAGTGTAAAAGTATCTCTAACTCGAAGTCTTTTTTTTCCCTCTCACTTTTTCAGAGTTGTAAACCTCATGCAACTTTATGGTGGGGGGAGAAATCAGGTGTGGTCATGTCTGTTCAGAAATTGTTGTTTTTTTTTTTTTGTTTATATTTACGCTGTTTACCTGTAAACCTGTTTAAAAGAAATACGGATTAAAAAAAAAAAAGTCGAACTGGCTGAACTGCCGGTGTGTAGTGGTGGATCATGTTGAGAGCAGGTGGGTGTGCGGAGACTGTCACGTGACGCTGCGTCTGGCTGCTGTCATCTTGGTATTTAAACCACCTCTGTATATTTAGTAGGTCCTTTTCGCCACGCAAAGCTGCTGTCCAGGCTACAAAGTAGCTTCGACTTATTCGTCAGTCATGGCTGGTAGGTAACATTTTAACACTCCAAACGTCGCTGGTGAAACATTGTTTTTATTTAGACGCCACCTTCATGTTTTCCTCTTAAGTTTTAAAAGTAGAAAGTGGCGCGGACTTTAGGGATATTAAATATTAGCTGTGACTAACGCGTAGTATAACACGTTTTTTTTTTTTTCTACTGTTACATGCTGATAAGAGTTTATTGTTTGTTATTTTGCTCAGCTGCAGCCTCCTTGAATAAGACGTTTTGTATGCTTAAAGTTGCGACATTCAGTCTTTGTGTGTTTGTTGTCTGACACAGTGACAGACAACTGGTGTGACATAATGAGTGTAACTCGGTTCTGTAACTGTATGTTCAGTTTTGTCATACATGAGGAAACTCTGTCAGAAGTAGCTGCAGTGGAAACAGTGAGATGAAATCATTTTACAGGGTAGCTTTTTTGACCCCCTTTCAGTCCCTGGACCTTAGTTTGAGAACCATTGCACTGCTGTATGTCTTGATTTCTCCATAACTCTCACTTGTGGTATAAGCTTACTGGGAACTGTCCTCTCAGTCAAAATGGAAGCAGTCTGCAGCCTGGACAGTGACTTCACTATAACTTGGGTTGTGGCTGAGCTCATTCGCATCTTTTAAGTCTTTAGTAATCATCTGTTACTTTTTTATGTTATATTACATGCAGCAGGGTTTCTACCAATTGAAAGGGGGGCGTGAGAGAAAGGAGGTGTGGCACTGTGTGGAGGCAGTGAGACAGAACAAATTTTCCTGGCGAGCCCTGGTATTTGGAACCATTGTTCTTTGACTGGCCCAGACTTATAGAAACTCCAGCTTATTAACACGCCGTACATACTCTATCTATTGTCCTCTCCTTGACCATTATTGGCAGCATACTGCCAGGGGGTTAACGTATAATCCAAGTGCTGGCCCGAATGCTACAGTCACACAACCATCCCAGCTGCCACGCTGATTTCATCATCTCAGTTTATATGTCCTCTCACAGGCAAGCCGTTGTTCTAAGACTTGCCTTGGCAGGTAGCTGACAGATTTTCCTCCCAGCAGCCTGAGGTGGTGGTACAGAGTAGATGCCACACTGCAAATAAAATTCACCTTAATGAGACATTTAAACCTTTACTGGGTACTTTGCGAGAAAACTTTCACTGAGGTTGGATCATATTGCTTATTTAAAAGCATTTGATAAGCCACACAGAAGCACTCCACCTAAAAGGGAACAAGCTATAACTAGAGTATAATATTTGGCTAGTGTAGTTTTTGGTGTATGATTCATATTCCTGCAGATAACTGTCAAGACATACGTACACTGTGGGAAAATTATGGAACATTTTTCAAGTGTTTGAAGCCTCACAGTGGTAGACTTTATTGTTCCACCCTGAAATCTCAGTTCTTGGTTTTGTACTTAATGTTGCCGTCATTGTTTGGAATATTGTGCATTTGCACCAAATGCAACAAATCAGTTAAATGAAAATAACAGATGCAGCCAATCTGAAAATATTAATTAAAAAACAGAAGTTGGGAACAGTCATGGATATGGTTTAAATGGGATGCATTTGTTGACTAACACATATTTTATTCAATGAAATGAGGATGAGAGCGTGCCCAGATTATATGTACTATATTAAGCAGTTAAGCAAAATACAAGTTTTTCCATTGGTGGAGTCGCACTTAAAGTTTATTAACTTTAATTCTTCTAAGTCTTCTTTCTTTACAGATCAGGCGTTCGTGACGTTGGCTACCAGTGACAGCTATGCTCGGGGTGCCATGGTTTTGGGCAAATCCCTCCGTAAGCACAATACATCCAAGAAGCTGGTGGCACTCGTTGGTCCACAAGTATCAGAGCCTTGCCAGTAAGAAACCTTACCTACAACTAATGGCACCACATTTCTGAATCGTACCCATTAGCGTTCCTGTGAGCTCTTGTTTTCCACCTGCATGGTTGACGGTGATTCATTTCATAGTATTGTAAATCATTAGGTCTGTGCTGAAGAGGATCTATGATGAGGTGAGGGTGGTGGATGTGCTGGACAGCGGTGACACTGCACACTTGGCCATGATGAAGAGACCCGACCTGGGCGTCACCTTCACCAAGCTCCACTGTTGGACCCTCACACATTACTCCAAATGTGTTTTCATGGATGCAGACACTATGGTGAGACTAACTGAGCATTTTGCTTTAGCACAAAAAAATCAAGATGCTGCACATTATTGGTGTGTGTAAACATGCGTACTTTATGCATCTCAGGTGCTTTCAAATATAGACGAGTTGTTTGATAGAGAGGAACTGTCAGCTGCTCCCGACCCAGGCTGGCCTGACTGCTTCAATTCTGGCGTTTTTGTTTTTCGTCCTTCTGTGGAGACTCACGCCAAACTGCTTCAGTATTGTACAGAACACGGCAGCTTTGACGGTAAGCCAAGAGGGACACATTTTTCCTTAATATTCACTGCATGTTTTTTCATTAAAATTACTAGTAATTTGATCCATTAAAGGATTATTTTTGAGTATTTTTTTTTTTTAGATTACATTAAAAAATATATCTTTGGATTTTTGGGCTGTTGTTTGGACAAAGAAAGTAATTTGACAGGAGAGTTGCATTAAAGGCCTATTGTAGCATTTTCAGGAGTGCACCTATTTGTCTATTGAAAAATTGTTTGATTTTATACAATAACTAATGACATGCAGCATGTTTATTAATGACTTTTGGGAATGCAGTTACATAAAAATTAGGTTTCCACCCACTTTTTACATCATTAGAAACTATATAATAAGGGTAGAACTTTTTAAATAGCTTTTTCTGAGTAAAACATTAAGGTTTTGAGAAACATGAAGTTCTTGGTAACATGATGTTAAACTGAGCTTGTTTATCTTTCGCTCTAAGTAAGGTCTTTATCAAGCCCAGTCCCTGGAAACAAGGCCCTCCTGTCAGACTTTCGAGCTCTGCTGAGTTATTCTCAGGGGCTCACTGGGGTGGGGTGAAGGTTAAATTTGAGAGGCCCTGTTTTGCACAGAGCACTCCCTGGTTGACATTCAGCAACTCTCTTTTTTTTTTTTTTTTTTTTTTTGGGGGGTACT
>VUQI01025844.1:0-16110 GCA_015106735.1 Paratilapia polleni | reverse complement strand
ATAATCTCTTTTTTTTTTTTTTTTTTTTTTTGCATCCAATCAGCAGCTGGAGAAGTCAAATCAATATTTAAACTGCCACCAGCTGGTTTCCCGATATGAGGCATCAGTATTCATGGGATCACTTTGGGGTTACTCAGATGTAGGTGAAGAAACTCTGTTTACAGTGTGTGCTCGATTTATCTTTAACTTTTACTCGATGTACAGCACATTGAATATTTGACAGGTTGGTAGAGATGTGGTAGAAGTCGTTTGATATTTTATGGATTAAAGCTGCTTCCAAAGGGAACAAAGCACAAATACTAATGTGGAAATCCATTGCACATATCATGTTAGACGGAGTAATTGTGTGTTTGAGTTTGACAATAGACTTTTTGTGGGTCTCTGTGAGTGTGTGCATATTTTTTGAGTATGTAAGGGAGAGACACGCACAGAGACAGGCTGCCTAGATAAAAGGAATGTTCTCTGTTACATGTGTTTTCATCTCTGCAGGTCAATCATCCCTCCTCAGCTGGTTATTTGGCAACCCCAGGCTCCACTGGTTCTGATGAAAAGGTGACAAAATGTAAGACACAGGAACAATGGAAGCCGGGCAATAGCAGTAACTACTCCCTAAAAGAAGCATATATTCCAGCTGCAACTGCAAGAACTTTACCATCAAAATTCTTATTGACTTCAGTGTTTTAAAGAACCTTATGGAGACTCCCTGTAAACAAACATGTTGGTGCTTCTCAACAGAGACAGAAAACGCAAAGTCAGTTTTTAAAATCTTGTATTGTTTACATCCATGTTTGCTAGAAAGCAGCTCGTTCTTGGTGGCTCACCACCATGTGCCAAGGTATACCTCTGGTTTCAAAAGTTTCCATCAAGTATTGCTGTCAGGGAGGCATCTTGTTGGTGCCAGATTTATTCTCCAGCATGACAACAACACCACACTTACAGCTAGCTCAGTATCTACTACCTGATGTTGAGTTAGGCACAGCAGCAGGATGAAGTGACTGAGGGGGCAGTAAAAAATGGTTAGGGGCAAATCTTTTCATGTGGTAAAACAGTAGTTTATCAACCTGCTATGCCTTTTTATTCCATCCTGCAAGTGGCATTATAGTGCAATCTTGACAGTAGACTGTATACAAAAGAAGGAAAATTACATGTAAAGCATACCCTGTTTTTAACTCTAATGGGAATCATATGTTACAAAATTAGCATCATGTTGTATTCAATAAAACCTGAAACTAGCGATTGAGACTTAATTCATCAAGACAGTGTTTAGTGAGGTCACAGAGCAAAGAAGCTGAGCACCTTTTTCCTATAGACTTCTGTAGGAAGTCTTTTTGCAACCATAGGAGTCATATCTTGCTTGCCATTAGAAATGATGCAGCTTTAAGGCACTTCTGCATTGGCTTCACTTTTCAGACCCAGAAGCTACAGTATATCCATCTTTTATGTGTAGTCTATGGTTATGAGTATAACTCCAATTCCTAATAAGTTGGGACGCTGTTAAAATGTAAATAAAAACAGAATGTAATGATTTGCAAATCTCATAAAACCATATATTATTCAGAATGGAACATAGAAACATATCAAATGTTTAAACTGAAATGTTTTTTCTTTTATGGAATTGGGGTTGTAGATGCAAACAATTCTACCTTACCTTTTCTGTGTTTGTGTGTGCTAGGCCACCACCGGGTTGTCTAGTGTCGGTAGGTTAAATGTTGTGATTATTTCTCAAACCTTGTTGCCTTTAGCTATGCAATAGTCTCTGAAATGGTAAATATCAACATCACAAGCCCCCTGCTGAAAACTCAAATAAGACATTTATCTCACAGCAGTGGTGAAACCAATGCCTGATTAAACCTGTGTCCTTGTACAATTTAGGGAATCTAGCACTCTGAACATGGGGGTGCATAAGGACAAATAATAGAATTTATGAATGATTGTAACCAGTAAGCAATGTCTGCTTAAATCGCCAAAATAAAACACACAGCATTATGATCATTTAAAGGAAAAGAAAAGAGCTTAAAGAACATAAAGAAATAGAAAAGAAAAATCTTATTTTTGTTTGTGTTTCTGCTCATGCCGTGCAGCTCTCTTCTTCAATCTGTGAATCACAGTGAAAAGAATAGAAATAGGTTAAAATGTTGTATTTACAACCACAAACAGAAAGTGAGGCTGAATCATAGTGACCTGTTGTCCACCGATCATCTCAGGGCCAGACAATTTCACACAGACCTATGCAAATAACCTTAATGTGCATACAGCAGGAAAAGAGACTGGATTAGCTCACAAGCTGTATATATTTTACAGTTGAAAACTTCAAAGACAGTGTTTCATTACTGTATCTCGCTGAATATTTTTGATGTCTTTGTACATAAAATTTAAACTGGGGTGGGCAGAAAATACAACAGAGAGAGCAAAGACACCTTATACCCCCTCATGGTACCAGGTCCATGTTGAGATCAGTGCTCTGTGGAGGCCACACAGACTGGGTACATTTAAATAGGATGTCGCCCTCATGACATCATAATGCCAGGATATTTGCATTTTTTTTTTTTTTTTTTGGTTTTGTTTTTTTAACAAGAAGTTAGCAGCTGACACTAGTAAGGCTGGTTAGCAAGCTGCATCTATAAACTATATGGGTGCATGGCACATACACATACTTTCTAATTAGTGTTAAATAACATGCAAATAAAGTTGTAGAATTTCAGCAGCAGAGACTTCTTAGATTGGATGCATACAAATTCACCATAGTGCAGCTGTCACGAAAGCTAAAAGTAGGCAAAAAATACTTTCTGTACGGGGTTGTAAACATGGTTATTTGTCCTGTACAGTTGAGCATGGGGGTTTGACTTGCTTTTTGAGGCAGCCTAGAAAGTGCAATTTACTGCACTTCTGCATTGGCTGCACCTTTCATCCCTTTAGATCACCATTTACTGCCACACCATCTGTTACATTTTTGTGGCTAAACTTTATGAAGTTATGTTTCAGCTCTCTGTCACACTGAAGACCAGATGCCAACCTGACACAAAGGATAAGAATCAGCCTGCACTTGTCAGCATTAAGGTGACCGCTGTAGTTGCAGATAAGCAGCTCCAAACCAGCAAGGAACTTACATCATGCCTCACTGTTGCCCACAGATACCAAAACCTGTTGCGCTCTTTAGTCCTTCAGTCAACAAACTACCTTTTGATCTAAGCCAAATATATGGTACTGCTGTGGTGCAGCAAAATAGGGAATCACAACAACACAACATGAAACCCAACATTTCCACAAAAAAAACCTAGGGACAAGATTTCTGTTTTTCAAACTGAAACCAAGTCCCAGGTGACTGTTTGACGTCATTCCCTGTTTCTAGGACTCTCAGCAGTGTCCTTGCATTGATTTGAAATTTAGTTTGAAAGTATGGAAGAAAAGAATTGAATTGGAAGATTTTTATTTATATAATGTTTCTCAATGTGAATATCATGATGATAAAATCTCCTTTCAAACTCTGAAAGCACACTGGAAAATGTTAGGGGTGAGGAGATGGGACAGAGTTCTAAATGTCTGCCAAGAGCTGCATAGCTTAATTTAGAAACATTTGTAAGGCAAAGTACAGCTTATAAACAACACAGTACTCTTTGACAGGTTCAACAATAACTGTTTTTTCTGCAGTCTATAGTTTATGAAGTTGTAACTTGAATGTTCTTTGGAATTTAACGAAATATTTTATCATTCTCTTCTTCAGTCCCTTCAAACTCAGTTTAAAATTAACAGAAACAGAAAAAAACACACAAAAAAACGTTGCCTCTGCCTTTTCTGTAACGTAAAATGTTGTTTCTGTGTTGTCATTGTGTTTTCTAAAATATTTTGTTTTTCTCTTTGTTGTTGCATTTTGCACCTTAGGGCCACCATAGAATTTTTTTTTTCCTGCACCTGCAGTCATTTTTCTGCATCCCAGTTCCTGTTTTTTTTGTGGATAGGTGAGTGTTTTGGCTTTGTTTTTACATGAGAGGAGTCACATTACAGCTGCAGGTCTTTCATCAGGATAATTTCGGAGTGAATTTGGATTGGATTATACAGATGTACAAGGGTCCCACTTCTAAGAGTCCTCGTGATGCTGCTGGAAAATCAGATTTCAAATGAAAGCCAGGTTGATGTTTCTTTCATCTGATGCCCTTCCTTGTCCTGTATTTCTGGTCCTCTTTCAGTGGAACTTAGACAACACATCTGGGCACGTGCCTGCTGCTAAATATCTGCCGATGCAGAATTACAACCTCATGTATTAATGCGTTAATATCTTTTGCCATGTCCTGGTTTTTAACAGAATAATTCATACACCTACAAAGCATACTTAAATACAAGCCATGGTAAAACCATGCATGGTTGAAATTAGTGGGCACATGACCAGGATAACTAAAACATGTATAAAATGCCAACTCAATAAAAATGAGTTTTTAACAGACATTTAAAACAAATCACACATGGCCATGTAGGGCTTTGTATATCTTCTTCTTCTTTTGGCTGCTCCCTTTAGGGTCACCACAGCAAATCATCTGCCTCCATCTCACTCTATCCCTAGCATCCTTCTCTGGCACACCAACTGTATGAAATGAATAAAATTTAAAAAGAAAGTTACATGTGAAAAGGGAGTTACTCCTAAGAGAGGAGTATGTTTCAAATGCTGGTCAAAAATAACACCAACAGTCTTTTCACAGATAATTTGCATGTGAGGGGGGCCATTTACTGACTGACTTCCTTAGTGAAAACAACCACAGCTAAACACAGGGACCTCCGTTTTACCTGTTTTGAGGTAAAGGAAATTTTGAGGCATCCAAGTAGCACTTATAGTTAAACATTCACTGAGATTGTTAAGCTTAACATAGAAGAACAGCTGTGTAGCAATGGTAACAGTTCCCATTGGATCACTTTTTAAGCAGGTGGTCTACAGGTAACTTTGACTCACTGGAAACTTTGTTAGGTACACATTGCTAGTACCAGGTTGGACCCCTTTTGCCTTGAGAACAGCCTTAATTCCTAATGGAATAGATTCAACAAGGTGCTGGAAACATTCCTCAGAGATTTTGGTAGCATTGCAAAGTTGCTGCAAATTTGTCAGCTGTGCTTGTAATCAATATGAATGGGATTCTCCCATTCCATCATATCCCAATGTTCAAGAAACCAGTTTGAGATGATTTGAGCTTTGTGACATGATGATTGTGACGTGTTATCCTGCTGGAAGCAGCCATCAGAAGATGGGACACTGTGGTCACAAAGGGATGGACATGGTCAGCAACAACACTCAGGTAGGCTGGGGTGTTTAAATGATGCTCAGCTGGTACTAAGGGGCCCAAAGTGTGCCAAGAAAACATCCCCCACTCCATTACACCACCAGCAGCACCCTGAACTGTTGATACAAGGCAGGATGGATCCATGCTTTCAAATTCTGGTCTTACCATCTGAATGTCACAGCAGAAAACAAAACTCATCAGACCAGGCAACATTTTTCCAGTCTTCTATTGTCCAATTTTGGTGACTCTGTGCGAATTGTAGCACCAGTTTCCTGTTCTACAGCTGACTGCTGTATCCCATCTGCTTCAAGAACCAATGTATTGTGCATTCAGAGATGCTCCTCTGCATATCTTGGTTGTAACGAGTTGTTATACAGTATGTGTTACTGTTGCCTTCCTATCAGCTCGAAGCAGTCTGGCCATTCTCTGGCATCAACAAGGCATTTTCACCCAGAGAGCTGCCACTCACTGGATATTTTCTTTTTTTCAGACCATTCTCTGTGAACCCTAGAGATGGTGTGTGGGAAAATCCTGGAAAAATACTCAGACCAGCCCATCTGGCACCAACTACGACGCCATGTTCAAAGTAACCTAAATCACTTTTCTTCCCCATTCTGATGCTCAGCTTAAACTTCAGCAGGTCATCTTGGCTGCACTGAGTTGCTGCCATTTGTTTGGCTGAATAGATATTTGCATTAATGAGCAGTTGAACAGGTGTACCTAACAAAGTGGCCAATGAATGTATATGAGAACAGAATCGGTCTAGGATTGACCCCACATAAGAGAAGAGTGGAGGAAGATGCATATTTGTTATTATGATTGTTGAAGTGTGTCTCAGACAAACAAGATGAAAAGTTTGTGCAGTACCAGAAATACCAGCACACTTCCATATTCTGTCTATTAGAATGGCCTGATCAGTAGTGTCAAAAACAGCAGATAAATCAAGAAATTTAATAGAGTATTTCCCTTTAAAAAATATAAATATCTGACTGGAATATTTTACTATTTGCAAAATATTAATTTCTTGTTAACACACTAAGCCAGAAGAACGTGAAGAAGTCAGATTTTCTATGTTATGCATTTGGGTGGCTGTGGCTCAGGAAGTAGAGCAGGTTGTCTACTAATCAGAAAGTTGGTGGTTCAATTCCTGGCTACCCCAGTCTGCATGCCAAAGTGTCCTTGGGCAAGATACTGAATCCCAAGTTGCCCCCGATGTGCTCATCAGAGTGTGAATGTATGAGTGAATGTTAGAAAAGCACTTAAGTATAGAAAAAGTGCTTGTATAAATGTGTGTGCGATTGGGTGAATGAGACATGTAGTATGAAGTGTTTTGAGTGCTCACATAGAGCAGAAAAGCGCTATATAAGTGCCAGTCCATTTACCATTTTGGTTTGTAAGTGTAGACCATTTCCTTCCTTGCACGTTGCCATTTTCTTGGTACATAACCACCAACAACTGTCCAGTGGAGTAGCATCAGCAGGAATATGACACATAAAACAAACATCACTTCTCAAAACATACTATGTACATACCAGCACTGTTCATAGCCCAGAATTCCACAGGTTACCTTTTTGTTCATGCCCTCACTCTTGCATAGGAACTACATAGTGAAAACACTAATTAGCCACCATGTATTGCAGTGTCTGTTATATAGGTACAGGATGAAAAGCAGATGTGTTCATGTAAGGAAAGATAGTTACATTAATATGTACACAGATGAACCAGGAGCAAAGTATTTAATGCCAGCTGGAAAAACTAGCCCAGTGAATGCATATCTAAATCATTTTTGTTCAGACATCAAGCTAAAGCAGTTGTACAAGTGCTTCAGGCTGTTATTGCTGCAAAGCTAAGGACAGCTAATATAGCTGCCTGACACTGTATTCAGCATTAACATTAGACTTTTATTATCTAACTATGACATGCCTTCTTCCTGACCCTGGCCCATCTGACGTTGCCAGCATGTTAAAACAAATAGCCGACATTTTTATTCTGTGAGCCTATATTGCTTCAGTCTGGTTTTAACAACCTCTCTGTCCATTCACAGCACTCCTCTGCTTTGTAATTTCATTGAAAGCATTGGACCGGCACAGTACATACATCTCCTTCATTGACTTGGCTCTCTGCCCATCCTTGCCTCTGTGAGGCAAAGTTAACAATACAATCATCCACAGACCCTCAATGCATTGCATTTTGTATGATAAAGGGTAAGTGCCCTATTAACCCTGAATTAACAAGTGTGTAGAGTGGGTGTCCAAGTCCAGAGTGAGAGTGTGCTTGCGTTAAAACAGATTAATCTTACTTGAACAAAACTCCAGGCTACAAATGTTCAGTGTTGATGGCTATGAAATAAAAACAGTATTACTACTGAGAAGCAGGTAGTTCCAAGAAAAACCGAGTCATCTAATAGTCCTTATCATCTCCCTTCAATGAGCAGATAGGGAAATGAGTTCAACAGCCTTTACTGAACGAAACAAGCCGAAGAGATGAATGCTTTTCATTTGTGAGGCACTGCTGCATGTTCACATGAATATTATAGTGAGTGCTCTTATGTTTATGTATATGTGGTTCAAGTATAGTCCATGCACATAATAAGCACACATTTGTTTCAGTTTTAATGCTATAACCATAAATCATGATTACGCGCTCCCGTTCGGATGGAGTAGAGATTTTACAGCACGCAGGGGCTTCACCTTTGTTATGGTTAAAACTACAGCCAGGAATAAAGCCCGCAACAGTCGTCCACCGGGGGATTGATACTGTCAATTTTTATAGAGAGTTTTATACTGAATACTAGGAAAGCATTTGTTTCCTGGTCAGGATGTATAAACAGCAGTGCCACAGGATAAATGATGTTTCTGTTTTTTCATCGTTGTACACACAAACACACAAGTCTTTGAGAGCTTCAGAACTGTGGAGTCTACCAAAGGGCTCAGATGAATCCCTGAGCTGTGGTGTTACATTGCACTTTGTATATAGTCAGATGGTAAATGCAAGACATGTAGGCTACATTGCAATGAGCAAGGGCATCATTCCTTTTCACTTTTATGTTTAGTTTGGAGTTACACACTGAAGTATTTGCTACCAGTCTTCTTTCTCTCCAGCTGTTACAATCCAGCTGAGAGAAAAGAGCAGGTGTTTAAACATCTGAGCTCATAGTTACAAGTTGTTAAAAACCTGAGAGGAGACTTATAGAAATTACTTGGAGCTGAAATATACTATAACTTGGTGTCTGTGTGATCATGGCAAAAAGCTCCTAGAGGCACCTTCTGTAGCAGGAGGGTTTATCATAGACAGTCTAGAATTTGGCGAAGGTACAGTCAGCTCCATAATTTTTGGGACAAAGTTACCATTTTTGTAGTTTTGCCTTTGTACACCACCATAGTGGACTTTAAATCAACCAACCGACATGTGATTGAAGTGCAGACTTTCAGCTTTAATTCAAGGGTTTTAAGGGTTTTTTGCATTAACTGTTTGGGAATTACAGACATTTTTATACACAGCCCCCCATTTTCAGAGGGTCAAAATTAATGGGACAATTGACCGATAACCAGTTTCATGTCCAGATGAGGCCTGTTCCCTTGTCATTTCATGACAAATATCTGGAGTTGATTCAAAGTGTTGAATTTGTATTTTATAGCTTTTCACTGTAACATTTTCAGGATAGTTGAAGTGGCAACATAACATTAGGTTTCACATAATGAGGTCAGCGTATGTGCATGTAATCCCTGTGAACCAAAAGCTCAGGCTCCAGACTGCTCTAAACACTTGGTTTCAGACAGGTTTTAATGAGCTCAATGAGAGGGGATGTCCTCAATATGGTCATCTCAGGCAAACAGCTCTGGATGCGTGCCTGGAGATGACCCACACACCAGTTGTTCAAATCTTTTGTTTGTGAGGGGCAGCCAATCAAAAGAAATGTGGCTTGAAGGCAGAGTGCCAAAACAAAGGGGAGGAGCTGAAACCGATTGTTTCAGATAGTGAATGCACTGCAAAGCCACTCTAGTAGAGTTGAATAATAATATAGAGTTGGAAATAAGCAGAATTTGTCCCCTTTGGGTTGGACATAAAAATAAATACCACTGTACATGTTTTATTATTTGGTTAGTGTTAGTTCCATACAGTGTCAGACTTTCTACAAGAAACACCTACTACAATATGCTCTGCATGAGTGTTCAAGGTTAGGTTTTAAAGTCATGCCCTTAAGTATCTGCCCTGATCTTACAAGTACAGATCTCTACAGAACATACGTGTCTGTTCCTCAGTTAAAGAGGGAGTTCCACAGCTGTTAGACTTGGTTAATTTAGGAATGTGAAAATATAAATTTATTCTAGCTGACCTCATCTAACATTGAGTAACCATTTTGACTGAGGAATGCGCATATTAGTCCTCATTCACTAACATGTGCATAGAAATGTTCTTAATTTGCCCACAAAATAAGTGTGCCTGCAAAATTACCATCTACTTCAGGACACATGCACAGCAGCCAGTTTTCGTCTTACCACTGTGTGTATGTTAGTAAGCGGGTTGTTGAATCAGAGTTGAATTGAAATGCCCCCCCATCACAGAGAAAGCACTGAAGTTGCTGCAAAAGATAAGCCTGGTCATTAAAGCAAAAATGTAAAAGAATTTTATGACTAAAGAAATTGAAAGAATATTGTCCAAGGTGGAAGCCAGAATAGGCATACTCTGAAATGTTATCTCTGAGTGGTGGTGGTAATAAAAAAAAACTGGGGGCTGCAATAACCAAGGACGTGAATGTTGTGCCTCCTGAGACATGGACTGTGGCTCAAGTTTAAAAAAAAAAAAAAAGAGAGAAATGATTTGACATTAAAGGTGAAAAAAGAACAACGGCCCAGAAGAAAATGAAGGAAGCAGGTGAAGGACAAGAACCACCTGATTGGTCTGCCCATCTCACTGACAGTCTCACATTTTGCCAAGAAATTAGGGTAAAAGTGGTGAAATCCAGAAACTACGAAAGGGCATCAAATTCAAATTTTTAAATTCATTTGGCTAATCCATTAGTTAGTTATAATTAGATTAGTTGTAATATTATTTTCTGTTATGACCTTTAAATGAATGCAATTTTAATATGGCAGGCATTTACTTTAAACATCTGTTTACATTTTCTAGGACACCCAAGCTATTATTATTTGTGTGGCACAACGTCTGAGGTTGTTGTTAATTTGGTCAGGGTCTCCAATTTGTGCAGAAATATTAGTATTCACTGTTTTAGCACAGACTTATGCATAAATACTTTTTGTGAATTAAGCTCATTGTATCTGAGTTTCCTTTCTCTTGCCTTACAGACAGACTCATCGCTGGTGCAACCAAAGAACTGAACTGCACTGGCAGAACTGACATCTTCAAGGAGTTAGGATAATGTGGACGTGATCAATCCTGTCAAATAACACTGACGACATTTTTCTGACTGTGTTAAAATTGCTCTTTGGAAACCGAAATAAACTGGCTAATGTTTAACCCTGAATTTTCTACACTTCAGTTTTTACCATCTCTCTTTTGCAAAGTGCAAGGTCCCTATAGACAAAAATTAAATGTGAAAATGTCATCTAGCAGGGTTAGTGTTACACTAATAAAGCAATTTTATTGTCATTTCTCATTTGAATTAGACTATTCATTTAGAGGGAATCGTGTGGAAAACAAAGTGTCATAATTATCACTCATTTCATGAAAAGTTAAAATTCTGGAGGTAGTATATTTTGATACAATTTTGGCTCTTTGTCCCAATTCCATTCATAGCTTGCCAGCATTAGAGCCTTAATTTTTACTGCCATCTAGTGAGCAAACATTGTGTTGCCATTGTTCTCAGACAGTCCTCTCCACTCCTTCTTCATTTAATTAGAAATACAAATTTTGCTTTAGATTTTTATTTCACTCACTAATTACAAGAGCATTAGTTATTAGTATATCTTTCCCACTTATCTTTGGGTAATATTTACTAATGATATCACATGCTGGTTTTCACTTTCTACTTTATCAGATACATGGGAATCTAACATGTTGTTAGAGGTGAGACTGTGGGGCTGTCAAATAGACGCAGTTTTACTCTAAACTTGAAGTGACAGAAGTAAGAGGAAAATTACTCAGTGTTAAAGGTAATGTGCTGACATCCTCGTGTGTGCATGTGTGCTGCTTTAGCTATGTAGGCAATTTTGATGAAACATGTGGAAACACCGTTTTGCTTTAGTGTGATGTGAATAACTAATGTGTTTTGTTTTACTGAGTCACAGCTGATTGCCGTCCAGCCCCCAGCCTGTGATGCCATGCTTGATCTGTCAGGGTTACAGCAAACACAGTTTCAGTGTATGTCTGCACCAATGACTGTATAAACTGTATACAACGACTGTTTTCTACATCCATTGGTCTGAACATGAGAAAGACACTCAGTGCTTTGAGACAGTACCAGTAATTTCTCTGATTAACGAGCAGACCACTTGAACATTAGAGGACTCACTGAATCGTCAATGATCATGGCAGTAATCCAGAAAGATATACATACAATAATAATTAAAATTTATATTAATGAAGAAAATTGCCGAGTTTCAGCTCGAGATTACTTTTTTCTCTTTTTGTCATTCAGAAAAAAGAAGTGGTGGGCGTGACTTAACGTCATGACGTACGCTGCTGCTACGTAAACCGTTCGGCGCAAAAATTCAAAAGCTGGACAGGAAGAAAACCACAGGCTTGCTCTCTCTGCTCTTGTATGTCATATTACAGCTTGTAACGGATTTAAATAAGTCTCCGTCGGATTTTAGACAGTTCGAGGTACGTTGAATCTTATGATGAGATAACAAGTCTTGTGATGAAGGTCTTATGTGTCAGTAATCCACTCAACAATGACAGTGAGAACACGTTCATACCGAAGTTAGCGTTGTTATGCTAAATTGCTTGTAAAGTTAGCTTAGGCAGCGTTTGGGCAATTCTTGTGGTTCTTTTGTGGTTATTTAAGTAAGTTAGCATGCCAGATATGCTGTCCAAAGATTATCTTTGCCTTCTCAAAGTTGAATTTCATTCAAGTTATTTAACTTTTTCGCTTAATACTGTATAATAGAGTCCCTTTGTTTATATGTGAATAGCGATCAAGCTAAGTTAAGATGGTGTAATTCGAAAATAAGTCGCTGGACATGAACCCACAAAGGAAGAATCTGTAGATGGATATGACCAGAGTTGTGTAATGTCTGAAGAGCGAAGAGTGAAAGACTGTGCCATGCCATACGTCTGATAAACAGTGAACCCTTGAAGTAAACAAAATTCAGTTGCAAACAGGAAAAACTGATGCGACCTTAACGCCAGCTTATCATTCTTATAAAGTCAGAGCTAAAATTTCCCTAAAAGTTTCCCTGTGAGTTTTTTTTTCAGCGTTTTCCTCCCCAGACCCTTTGTCATCATGGGGCCATATTCTGTCTGTCTCCTTATTCCCAATAGTGACCTTTAAACTGGGCTTTTCAAACTTTGTTTCCCTTTGTAAGTCCCAAACAGATATAACAACACAAACACAGCACTTTGTAAAGGCAACTGGCTCACAGTTATGAAGAATGATGACGAAGAATCAAATATTTCGATTCTTCATCATACTGGTTGTGTTGACAGATTTCACCACCAGCACCCCTTCAGTTACTTTTAGCTTTTTTCCTAAAATCTATTTTTTTATTTGAGTTGATTAAAGGAGTTTTTCACACATAGCTGTGCTGTACATTCAGAGCACTGAATGCAGCTCTTTAAGTATTATTTCTTTCAATACTTAAACTGAAACTGTTCCAAACATTTTTTTTCCCCATCTCTAGCTAAGATGAGTGCAGCCTCCACACCCGTCTCCCGGGTACGACAAGGATGGACGTCGTCATCTTTGAAGAATAAGGGTCTGTCCCCTGCAGGCAGCAGCACTCCACTGCTGGCAGCTTTCCCCGGCAACGATGATGAGCAGGAGCGACGCCAGCGCAGGAGGTCAAGAGTCATCGACCTTCAAGCTGCCAGTGATTCCTCCTTCAATGACTCTGCATCTCACAGGTAAGCTGTAGATAAAGTCTTAGCAAACCTTTGTCATTTGTAAAAGCATTTTGACCCATCGCTTTGACAGACGGTATCTGTTTGCTTGGCTGCTATTTATCTTGAAAGCTAAAAGACAATGTCATTGTCCTGTGCAGTGCTGTGGGGACTCCTGCTGCTGTGCCCAAGTTGTCAAATGCACAGATCTCAGAGCATTACTCCACTTGCATAAAACTCTCCACTGAGAATGTAAGTATTTGTTCTGTGTGCTTGCATTTTTCCTCCTTTCCTTTTACAGTAAATGCCCTTTGCCTTTTTCTGTTTTTTTTTTTTTCCTTTTTTTTCCTTTTTTTTCTTTTTTTAGGATGAATAAATATTCCTTCTGGAATAGAGAGTGTGAAGAGCTAAAGGGCAAATCAGAAACTAAAGTACTTATTTTTTCATTATTGGCAGAAAATCACCACCAAAAATGCATTTGGTCTGCATCTGATTGATTACATGGCTGATATTCTCAAACAAAAGGACTCAGAACTCACTAACTTCAAGGTACGTGTTTGTTTAAAGGCATTTGATCATCATCATTCATTTTGGTTCTCCAGAGGTCTTAGAACTTTTGACTGATTTAAAGACTTGAATCCAAAGTCATACTTTTTTTTGTGGGTGTTGGAGTGGCATAGAAACAAAGACATCTCTCAAAAAAGTGTTTTCAGTAAGTCAGGAAAATATATTTCTTGGATTTCTTAGATGTTTAAGTCAGATATGTGCTAACATCAAGTTGATTTGAATTCAAATAGTAGAATTCATGTAAAAATTTAGGCCAGATTCTGTCTAATATGATGTTTTACCTCACAAGTAATCAGTCCATTCATTCTGACAAAGTCTGCAGCATTCTGCATTAACCTTAGAGTAGCTGCAGGGGAACTGTGGTGTAATTACTTCAAAATATGAAGGTTGTTATAGAAGGTGACTACCGTACACTATGGAATGTGTATTATTTATTTTTGCGAGCAGTATGTTTTAATATTTGCATCTTTTCATGCTAAAGGTGGCAGCTGGCACTCTGGATGCCAGTACAAAGATCTACGCTGTGAGGGTGGATGCCGTTCATGCTGATGCCTACAGGGTGCTGGGTGGTCTGGGTGCTGAAACCAAACCTGGAGAGGGTGAGAGTCTTAGTACTGTTTATTGGATTTTCATTTAACCACACTAGTGCTTTAGTGCCAGCTTTCTGGCTTTTTCCTCCAGAATTTGAAAGTTGTTCAACCCACATTACTGCACTGTTGAAATTTTTCTGCTTTCTGCTTGAATTCTTTGTGTATATGCAGACCATGGTGCAAAAGTAGAAGATGAAGATGATGCAGGACTTGCAGGAGGTGAAGTAACTGCCAAGCAGCCAAAGAAGAAGAGGCCTCCTAAGAAGACAGTAGAGCAGAACCTGAGCAACATCAACAGTGCAGAGTCTGAGAGGAGATGTGAGGTATGCTGAGATCTTAGCAGAGTAGTTGAATTAATAACCTCAATTCTAAAATAATTAAAGGGGGAAAAAACAGAAGTATTATTCAGGGCTTAATGTTCTGTGCCAGACTTCCAACATGGGTCCGTTGTGGATTAGACAATAAATAATCATGGGAAGTATTCTTGCTTACTGCTTATGTCATGTAGCAAGAATAATGGCTATAGATGTATGTATACGGTCAGGATTTTTGTATTTTCGTTTAAGAAAGATTTTTTGGAAACAACTTTTGTTTACACCAGTTCAGCGAGGTCTCGACTCCATAATGAACATAACTGCACAACACTTAAAAAACTCTGAGGTTGTTTCTTTTATTTTCATATCACTGTTGCAGTCTTCTGGACTAATCCATCTGCCTTGTAGCCTGTAGCACTAAGCTATGTTTTTATCACCTTATACCAACAGAGTAGAGAATGGAGGGACATATCTCCCTCAACATGGAGTATACACCCCCACCCCATTAAACAGGCAGAGCACTTTAAACTGATGTATATAAAATAGAAGCAACGATGCCTCAAACAGGGGTAGGTCTCTATTTTTGTGGCAAATGCCACACACAGTGCTGTGATCTCAGTAAGCAGCTATGCACCTCTGGCGCAGGTTATTTGATCCCAAAGTATATAACCAAGTAAGTTATACACTAATAAGTAACATATTTTGAGTTTAGGAGTGTTATTTGCTAGTTTGCTCACCAATCTTAAGATAATGTAGCTCCAATAACAGCTGAGATGAACATGATTCTTAAAAAGCATCCCAAAACACAGATATGTGTGATGGGTTTTGAACATGAGCTGAAATCTTGCTAAAACATATGTTCATTAGCCTTGAGCTACTTATGAGCTTGGGTTTACAAACTAAGTAAATGAATTCAGTCCTCAATGATAAGAAAATGTGGCACATGCCCATTTAGTTCTCTGAACAAATGATGCAATAGAGGAAATGATGACTCGGCAGAGGTAGTATTAAATGAGAAAAGTTATACTAGATGAGAATAAATTTAAAAAAAAAAAGTATTTCTTTTACATAAACTGACATTTTCAACATCATGAACTGAAAAGTACAAACTGGTGTGTGCTACTTACTACCTTCTGCACTCTTCACTGATTTCTGTTTAGAACTCATAAAGAAAGGTTTGTATCAGTGTCAGTACCAAAGTTTTGTATGCCCTTACGTTCAGAGGTCACTTTGCTAAACATTAAGCCACTTCAGCGTCGCTGCTGTTAGAGTATATCTTTCTATCATGGATTACAGCTTTATACTCATCTTAAATCCACTGATGACTGATTAGTTTATGCTTGATTTACATCAATAATTAGACTGGGATGTTAT
>VUQI01025843.1:0-12433 GCA_015106735.1 Paratilapia polleni | reverse complement strand
TGTATAATTTTTTTTTTTTTTTTTTTTAGCATTTATAACTACACATCACTGTTGGAGTCAAAGTACTGTTCCCTTTCCATGACAAGCTCCACCGGCATAGTCTTTGAAAGCCCAAGGGCCACACTGAGTGCTGGTGAACTGGTGGGCAGAGAGTTGAGGCCTTGTTGAGGTTAGAGGCTGTGCTGCCTCCACCATCTTCATAGCCCATCTGTCATGGTGACCAGGACAGGAAATCAAAGCCCAGCAGCCCCGTCCACGCACGCCACTGGGCCAGCGGCGGTCACGATAAATGGCCTGTCAGCTGCTCTCAATGTTGCCAGTTTATTCAACAATAAATTTGGAAATGTCTGGATTTTCTTACTGGGCCACATTCCGGTTCAGTGGTGCAGTCAGAGAGCAGTGGCAACTCCTCTCTGCATTGTCAACCACAAACCTTGGGGTTGGTGTGAAAAGGAGGGGGAGTGGTGCATTTTTACTCACATTTGTAAGCTGGAGGTGAACGGATAGTTGGCCTTTGTTCCAACTCAACTGACAGAATTCTGTGGCCAAGATGATAAATCCTTCATTTTAAATAATGTGCTCAGACGAGGCAAGTCTTAAATCTTTATTCATCTCTGATGCAAAGGCAAGCACCACTGCTGTGTTTCTCAACTGCATTTTCAATAGATTACTTCTCAGCTTGTAGAGTATCTCTTTTAGATTTCCTGTTAAAGATGATTAAGTCCCCGTAATTTCATATTGTAACACAGCATTGATGAGAATGTGAAAGGGCTGGAGTGGCTAACTCATTTATGCAGTTCTGCCCTTCATTTTTTACTAATCTTTTTGACCTCTTAAACTGCACTGTTTAGGTTTTCAAGCCTACAAATCTTTCTTACACCAGTCATATTTCAAGCAGTGGTCTAAAAAGCTCTGATGACAGCACTCACTGCTACTCAGTGGACAACATTAGCAACTAGTTGGCGAAGAATGTGGAACTTCTGTTTTTCTCATTAGGTGATGGAACTCTAAAAAGGGTTAAAAGAAGATTCCAAATTCATTTTTATAGCTGATCCATGTTTGCTGAGTATTTAAATAGGCAATCTTTTGCTAAAACATTGAAAATGGATAACATGGGAGGTGTTCTGCTGCCCTCTAGTGGCTAAAAAGTCAATGAATGCTACTTTAAGTGTCGGCTGGTTAGCACTCTAAACCTATTAAACATTGAATCTGACTCAGCAAAACAAAGTTTAATGTACAATGTGGAGAAAAAATGCAGTAAATATAAGAAAAGGTGGACAAACCAAATAACTTAAACCCATAGGGCAATATCCTGATCTTGGTGTCCTGTTGGTACAGAAAATGCTTCTCTTTGCAGCACATGTGACATGTCATAATTAACGTGTCATTTTGATTTGTTTGAATAATCCAGTGAGTGCAACAATCTATCCTGTCACCCTGCTCTGCAGTACAAGCTGTCAATGGGGCTGACAGCACATTTATGAGCCACGTCTGCAGGCTGTGTCACTAAATTTTGAAGTGACTCACTGAGATTTTACAGTCAGTACAGAGATCCATTGATGACAGACTCACACGGTCCAAATGTCTACCCCAGACCCATTTTACCCTGATAAATTATTTTGTATGCAATCATGGTCAAACTTTTTTTTTCATTTTTTAACAACTCTCATGTGTGGGAGAAAGCAAGTCTTCATGGGGGACCAGAAAGATAAATTTAAAAATCTTTGGTTGGTCTTCTCTTTTAACTCAAGGAGCAAGGCCTATCCATCCAAGCATTAAACTAATCAGAGTACTGGAGAATTACTGACTTTTTGAAGTGAAAAGGATGATTTCCATTCCAGTCTTCTTCAAGGCAGCATTAAGCATGCAAAGGGAGACCCGCTTTGATTATGACCTTGGCTGTAAATTGCAAGCAAATCATCGAGACCTGCTTCTATAGGCGGTGAGGCTTTAAAAGTATGAGCATCTTTATGGAACAAAATGAAAAGAATTTTTACAGCTAAATCAATTTGGCAGCACACAAAGCTCATATTTCATAGCTCCCTGAATATGAATTCTTTCTAGCCGTCAGCTTTGACCTCCCTTGTGGTTGACTGTAGCGCACTACTCAGTGTATTTCTGCATTGTTATTTTCTCTGCGGAAATCTCTGGGCTTGAAACTGCTCCATCATTGGCAGAGTGGTGTAAATGATTTGAGTTATGTTCCTTCAGTCCTCTGTCCCTTTCTATTTTCTGCCTGATGCCATGATCATATTTTCTGAGAGGGAGTGTGCTTGTGTGTTAAAGCTCACAAAATCTCACATTACTGTACAGTACTTATGGGGTCATAATAGTCCTCTGATGTTCACCATTTTCTCTGTGTTTGCAGTAAAGAAGGAGGGCATCATGGAAGGCTATCTGGGGGGGTATTTGAAGTGAGTCACTGTGGCTTTATACAGTCATCTCTGCGCTACATTCAGCAGAGCTACTGTTTGCATTCGAAAGGCATATTGTACATTCACTCTTCATGCCTCTAGCCTGTATTCATCCACAGCAAATTGTCTGAGTGTACTCTGCATTGTAATATTCTGCAGCTGTGCTTACAACAGACAGAAATGTGTTCACAGCCACCTCAGTCATGTGAACTGTACCACAGGAAATACACTGTTAGTCTTAGCAGGGGATGTATGTAAGAGGAAGGTTTTCTATTTTAAAGCTGCCCTTGGCAAGTCACACAAAGGTTGCAGACGAACTGCACAAAAAACATGAACTTCAGGGATGTTGAAGTTCTGTAATACAGTGTTAGCAGACTATACAGCATGCTTTTGCTTTCCAGTGAGAAAGGAAACAGTCTAAAGGTATTGAGCCCTATTTTCTCCCAAGGGAGTGCCATCCTACAACAGCTACAGGAAGCTTCAATTTGTCATTCCCTGTGGGTGGAGTGGTGTTCACACCTGACACAGGAATTAAATTTGAGCAAATAAAGCCCATCTCTGGTGTCTCAGTTGTCAGGGCAGCAGTGCTTTTCAGTGGGCAGTGCCTTTCAGTGGGTGCTTCAAAAATCACACTTGATGTAGCTTACAAAATTCTGTCATTCGAATACAATACTCAGTATTCAAATATGAACAGCTTTTTAGAGCGTAACAAAGAGTGGACTGACTGAGGGCTAACACAATGCAGATAGATGTGCTTCATCTGATAACATAACTCATCCCACCCCAGATGCTCGCACATTTCCCTACCATCATGCCCGATTCCTTTCTGACTGCTTTATATTAAATTACATACTTGTCATTACAGGTCTTCTGACATCAGCAGGGAATTGTTCACTTACATAAATATTGATTGGGCTGCCACAGAGTATTCAAATAGGATGTTAAATTAAGTGGTGGTATTCCCTTTAAACCAAGCCCATTAATATAAAGCACATGTTTCGCTCCACTGCTCTGCTGCCCTACTTGTTTAGCAGCAGAAGATCACGGTGGTGTCAGGAAGCATATAGCACGGGGTCAGTCAAACATCTGCCTCTCTCACCTGGTGTCCCATTACATGCTACCTACTGCGCTGCACGCGTCAAGTGATGTTAAGGTAATGAGATGGACTTGGCTGCGGCTGCCTTGACTACCATATGCACAGTCAAATAAGCTTGCTCTTTGATGTCATCCTGAGTTGTTAATAGCAGCCAGAGCTGTGAGATCAGAATGGACATGAGGAGAAGATCGAGTCTTAGCTCTGCAGTAAAAGTTGGGACTGCATTGGTGAATAAATTCAGATAAACTCACTTAGATTACCTTTATATTTGTGGGATTGAGTTTGTTAGCTTCCTTTTAAGCAAAGTACCAGTGTTTTGGAGTGGTTTTCTACTTGGGTTAGGTGAGTTTATATGTGCCACAAGTGGTGGTGAAATAATTATTCCACTATTATAGATGCATTTCCGCACAATGGCCCTCATGAACCCACTCCACTGCTTTTCTCCCATGTTGCAAGTCACATTACGTAAACCCTTGTGACTACTTCTTTGATTCAAATTGATAATTGCCACCATTTAATGATTGAGTGCATGTTTGTTAACACTTATCATTAGCATATTCAACATCCACAGAAACCATAAGAAGGCTTCAGTCACAAAATTCCAGCCAATAGTTAAAGTAAGAACTTCACACTGCAGAAATTATGTTGAAATTATCTTTTGTGAACAAGAAAATAACTAGGCCCCACAAGACAATAACTTGTGTGCTCAAAAAAAAATTGCCTTACAGGACTTCAGGGAGTCTTTGACCCATATTAGTGGATCAGAAGAAATGAGAGAATATTACTTGAGGTGTTCTCATCACAGATTTTTGTGATAGCAGTAAAAAGGGGATGGTTTAACATAAAGTTATATGCTAAGACAGAGTACTCCAGGACTTACAATGGGAGTCTATTGCCAGGTTCAAACTACAGTCATGTGAAAAAGAAAGTTTTCATAGAGCTCTGTGCAGTCTTGTGAAAAACTAAGTGCATCCTTACTGCTTCCATAGGAATTAAGAGGATAAGTAGCAGCCAGGTGCTGATAATCTAATGCACTTGATTAATTTATCGTCAGCAAGAGTGACCACCTCTATAAAAGCAGAAGTTTTGGTGGTTTGCTGGTCTGGAGCATTCAGGTGTGTGTGCACACGAGCAAATTCACCCCAAGGTCAGACCTTTGTACTGATGAGACCAAAGTGGAGATGTTTGGCCATAATGCACAGCACGATGTTTGGTGAAAACCAAACATGGTGCTGTCCCACAGGACCTGGGCACCTTGCAGTCATGAGTTGACCATGAACTCCTCTGTATACCAAAGTATTCTAGAGTCAAATGTGAGGCCAGCTGTCCGACAGCTAAAGCTTGGCTGAAATCGGGTCATGCAACAGGACAATGATCCCAGGCGCAGCAGCAAATCTACACCAGAATGGCTGAAAGAGAAAAGAATCAAGGTGTTGCAATGGTCCAGTCAAAGTCCAGACCTCAACCTGATTGAAATGCTGTGGCAGGGCCTTAAGAGAGCTGTGCATAAAGAAATACCTACAAACCTCAATGAAATAAAGCAAAGTTGTAAAGAAGAGTGGGCCAAAATTCCTCCAAAATGATATGAGAGACTGATAGTCATACAGAAAACGATTTACTTCAAGTTATTGCTGCTAAAGGTGATTCTACAAGCTGCTGAATCATAGGGTGTACTGAGTTTTTCACAGGACCGCATAGAGTCCTGTGAAAAACTTTCTTTCTTGTATTTTTCTGTTAGAATAGTCACTGTCAGATTAGCCAATTATAGAGTCATAAAATCTTGCCTTTTCATGATCGAAAAAGATAGATTACATGTTGCTCCTCAGTCAATCATGCTCGTTCTATTTCATGATGTACAAGATGTAATCAGACAGGAAACAACAGGAGTAAACAGACATTGGCATACAAAGTGGTGTGTATGATACTGGAAGTTTTGTGATACTTCATTTCATAGTTTCATCTAGCTACACCAACCCTTCCTCTTTTGCTTTGTCATGTCTACAGTTATACACAGTTGAGCCACAAAATACTATGAACAGCTGCCAGAGAGCTCTGCACTCAAATGGATCAACCTCACAGATCGTGGAAGAATAAAAAAATAAAAAATAAAATCTAATATGCTAGTCTTTCTGTCAGGACGTCATGAAGTATCCCACTTGCAACATTGGTTTTCATCCATTATGAAACAGCATGCGAGATAAAAAAAAAGATCAATTACACCCATTTTCATTCCTGACCAAAGGCTGTACCCTATGTCTTCCAGTTTGGGCCATAATCTGATATTGTGCAGTCTGAACCTGGTGTTAGGCAGAAAAGAATCAGATGAACAAGAGTGTCAGGTACAGTACAGGGAAGGATGTTCACCTGTACAGAGACTTGTATAAATACAGTCACCTGCCATGAGAATTTTTTTTCTAGCATTTATTGAACTTTGTAAGTTAGCTTCTCCAATGTGATTTGCTGTCTTTGTCACTGCAGTTTTTTTTGTTGCTATTTTTGAGGCCTTGGACTGTTTGTGGGAAAAAAACAATTTTGTTGACATTTTGCGGCATGTGGCAGTGACTCTGGTGGAAGGACAGCCATTAACTGTTTCCTTCCTTGTTTTCTTTTTCCTTTTGTCCAAATGCTGATCCTTGAGCAAGATGCCAATCCCAAAAATTTCACCTTGACGCCACCACTGATGTGTATGTGTGTGTGTGTGTGTGTGTGTGTGTGTGTGTGTGTGTGTGTGGCTTAATGAGAGGCTTTGCAGAAAGCTTTGTGCTCAATAACTTGGAAAGTACTTTACAAAAACAGTCCATTTAAAAAGTTGAATTAATCCATAATCAAAACAATCATTAGTTGCAGCCCTAAACATAAGGCTTTGAAAGAGAAAAGCATAAATCTGCTGTAAGCAGTATGAGATAGCTGGCTGATGCGGAATGGGGGGGGGGTTTAGCCACTTTTAATTACATTTAAAAAATTGATAACTGCAGCCACTACTAATCAGTTATGACTGATTACCTGCATCATTAGCATTTATAATTTTTCATACAGTGTTTTAAATCTCCCATAGAAGATCTGTTGGATTCATATCTGATTCTATACATGCTAATATGATTGTCATGCTCTCTAAACTGGCGCTTTGTTGCCAGCCCCATTTTCACCCTTGAGAACGGCACTTCTGTCACCAAAGAAACACACAATGGAATGGAGATAATCACTCACACTTATTATTGTATGTGAGTGTGGTGATTAGAGTCTGATTAGAAAACTGGTTAGAATCAATGCCAGGATGTTTAGGCCAAGCCAGCATAGAAGTGCTCTGCGCTATAGCTTTGGTCTCTTTAGGGAATAATTCCAAATACAATACATATTGTCATGAATAATTAACTGCACCACTCTACAAGATGTGGAATTTTTAATAAATATAGTGTGAAACTGTGGTTTGCAAAGGCACACTTTGCAATAAAACATTGTAAAACCTCACTTCCGTCTTTAGCAGAGCACAAGTAATTACAATCTATAAAGGAAGATTGTTTTAATATGGAAATGGAATCCTTGTCATAGTTCATTCAGTGCAGCCTTGTCATATAATTTTATGGCAAATTCCCTGAGGAGAAGCAGAGCCTTTCTCACAAGCTCCCAATGTGGTTTCACTTGTATAGGCGCAGTGCGGTGCTATGTCTCCTGTGGTCGCCTGTTAAATCTGATAAAAGTTTTTTTTTTTATCAGTTAAGACTAACTTCTGATGTATCTGTACAGTCTTAATTAAAGACACAAACAAGAAAAAAGATAAGCTAGATTGGACTGAATGTTTTTATTGGTTAGTACAACTGTCTAACTAAGAAACAGCAAACTGCTGCAATTAATTGCGATGTTAACAGGGGTGATAGTTGGTGGTTTTATTTATTCACTGTCCGTTGCTGAGTGTGATGTATCTAGAGCCCAACAGCTCTCAGTCCAGCAGTGATGCACACTGAATCAGGCTAACAATGTGAAAGCAAGTGTGGACTCCTGGCAGCCTGTTTCAGGCAGAGATATTAAGATATTTGTGCGCCTGTACTTTGGTGATCTGCAGTGTGTCTGATCAAAGCGCCGATATGTAGAGCACAGACTCACATCTTTGCTCGAAGCTGTGTGCGTTTGGTCCCCTGTGTGTGTATGTGCTGCCAGTTTGCACTTGTACAGTGTTATGATTCGCTGATAAGGTGATCAAGCTGCCAGTCAGTGCTTAAAGCCAGTCTCTGGTCTCCGTATCGGCTACTTGTTGTTATTTTTTTGACAGGATCCAGGACCTGTTCAGTAACCGTTACCATCCTTCACTCGGCACGCTCCTTGCTGCCATGGCCATATGTACGTTTCATCATGTGAAATGGAGACGAGGCAAAGTGTCTTCACACTGCTGAGTGACAGAAACCCTCTGTCATATGAATTATCTCCTGTATGTGTGATGGAGCGCTGGCCATGGCTAAGGGCACTTTACGAAGCAGCTACCCCCACCCACACACTACACAACTCCTCACTTCAACTCCCCCTGTGCCTTACTCTTGTCCTCCTTCAGGCTTATTACATGAAGCCCATTCATCTGTTCAGTGTTGAAACATCGCAGAGGGCACTGATATCTGATGGCACCTCTGTCCTCCAAGCAACCACCAAGTATACAGGATCTCGCCTCAGCAAAAAGAGAGAGGAGGAGGGTGGGCTGAGTGGTGGTGGGTGGTGGCCAGCATGACTGATGTTATGAAATTAAATTTACATAGCAGTTCTCTGTAGATCACAGATAACAAAGCATGGGTGCCACTGAGAACAGTAACTCATTCCATAATCTATTAACTGAGAGGCACAGATGTCCAGTAAGCCTGTTTTGATGTCAAGCAACACTGCTGGAAGTGTAAAGTACTGTACTTAAGCAAAAGTCTAGAGCAGCACGAATCTGATCTTTTGATTTGATAATTCTGGTGTAGAAATGTAAAACCTGACCAGCATGGTAGTAGAGAAAAGGTAAGGGAATTACCTACAACAGAAGAGTCCTCCCTCTGTGGACCATGAATATCAATAAGTTAAGGGAAACTCACCCAGGAGCTGAACAGGTGATAATGTTAGCGTAAAGGTCAATGAAGTATAAATAGGATGGCTGACAATAAATCTCAGAACTAAAGTTTAGACATTAGTTTTTTGAGATACATTTACATAGGTCAGGCTATCAGCTGTACACGGGAGAAGTTTGCCCTTAGGGCTTTTCACCAGATAGACCCTTCAAGACGCGGTACAGTTGTTGAAACAGTGTATTTTAAATCAAATTTTAACCTTTTCCTAAACCCAACCAAGTGGTTTTGTTGCTTAAACATAACCAAACAACAAGTAGAAATTGTACGTAGCATAAAAGAAAAGAAGGTTTTCTGCCAGAAAGCCCTGAGAGCAAATTTCTCCACTAGCCTGTCGACCAGGCAAGTTCATTTTTGCTAGTGAGTTAATCCATCGCCTTGCTAGCTATCCTACCTCTGGACATAAAATAACTTAAGTTGGTGAATTATGCTAAAAGAAATGCCTCGGGGTCACCTTAAATCTTTACCAGATATCTTGCTCTGAAACTTGGATGTCTCAGCACTGCTCAGGTAATTTTATGAGTCATTTGTGTTCATCAACAACCCTTTCAACCTTTGCCATTATTGCACTCATTTCATGCTAGATAGCAGTTAGCGTCTCACTTAATGAGCCTTTGAGGGTGCTGGGAAGCGACTAGAAGCAGCAGCATAAAGGAGCTATGGTTGGTGAATGCCAAGGATTGACCTTACAGGAACTGCAGTACACACGCTTCTCTAATCTACCTTCCCTGAGCTGATTTTATTTTACTCTCAGCCTGAATGGCTTTCACTGGCAGCTTTCCATTCAATATAGAAAAGAAAGAAGAAACTATGTTACTTTTTCCAGATCATTACAAAGGTGAAGGAAGTTTCTGCTACGGTTTCTGGGCTTTACTGTTCACCCTAGAGGAGATAATATTCCTCAGACCTTCACTGTATTTATATTACATTAATTAAGAAAAAGTGATGGACTCAAGCCGAGTCACATTTGTTGTATTCACACATGCCAATATTCAACTGCAGTTTAGCAGAGCTTTATTGAAGTCTCAACAGGACTACCTTTGATTTTAAATGACAATAACAATACAGGAAACTGGTATTTCAAATGTATTTTCTGAAAGCAGCCTGTGCCTTCAAGTACTTTATTCTGATTAAAGCTTGTTTATCTTTAAAATAAAGGTAAATAACTCCCTTATACACACAAAGAAGACCTAAATAAAAAAAGTTTTTTTGGCTTTCCAAACTTTTTACCAAATTGTAACTAGTGCCTCAGCAAGTGTTTGATGTAACTGTGAGCTAGAAAATACAATGCAGAGGGTTCATTTACTAAATCTAAACATTGGAAACACAAAGCCTGCATAGATCATCTCTTTACCTTAAGAATAGTTCAGCATGTTTGGTGTTTGAACCTCGAATGGCTCCTGCTGATATAAATTCATGTCCTAGCATTACAAAATATTGAATAAATTTATTTAAACTCATTCAGTATTTTTAATGAACATGATTCAGATTGGAGTAATGTTAATTTAATCATGCAGTTAGCCAAGTAAGAAGCTGAGTGAAAAGTTTAAAAAGTTTTTTATTGACTCTTTTAAATCTCATGAAAATGTCAAGAAGATTTTCTCTTAGATGTTTTTAAGAATGAAGAAGTCCCCCTGCATACACTCCCTCTTGCCCCTCCCATGTAGTCCATTTGCAGCAAAAACATGCTTGCAAAATGTAGATTTCTCCAATTTGTGTAATTAATTTAGAGATAACACTCTGGCAATCTTGGAAAAGCTGCTTATACACATGTCCCTGGCCAGGGAGTTATCCATCAATTTGTAATGCCTGGAGAACTCTGAAGTAATTCTCTGTGCTTGGATAGAAGTATAAGAATAGCACACATACCGCAGAGATTTCTGAGCAAGGTAATCATCACTTTAAGACATTCTGTCCATTTGCTGTCTCAGTAGAGCTTAACTTGGCTTGAAAATCGGTCTGTGTGTTGTAGGAGCAGAGCCCAGCAGCCTCTGCTCTGTCAACCAAGTAACATTTAATTTCTGTCAGTGGTCCAACTAATTTGGATAGTCAAATAAAAAAGACCAAAAAACAGCAAATACGGGCTTCAAACAGGGTGGGAGGGTGTTAACCACTAAGATGTGCATTCGGGTATGGCGATGGTGAGTTCTCTGTTTAATTGTTGTGACTGCTTCTAGAGTGGTTATTGTCAGGTACACACGAGCATAAGCTATCTGCAAACGACCAGTGTTGTCAATTTCATGGTGGGGAAAGCCTTGATGTTTCATTATTTAATGGGCTGATTACTATGAAATTTGCAGAGAACATTCATGCTCACAGTCAGAAAAAGTCTTTAGATTTTACCCTTTACATGAAAAAATCAATATGTTGTTTTAAGGCGCTCTCATATCTTGCAGCCTCTGACTTGTAGGTTTGTTATCTTGCAGTTATGACTAGCCAAATAGAAGATGCTCTTTTAACAGATTTTTGAAGGTATCTTTGCTTCCATGTTCCACATAAAGAAACTTATCAAGAGCACTCTGCCACACTTTATTAAAACTGAAGAAGCCTTATAGCCTGCTGCTTTTAAAACACTGAAACTTTTTTTCTGAAATTTTAAATGAAACTATTAAACTCTTCAGTGCTACACAGAGCAAAAAAAAAAAGAAAAAAAAAGCTCTGCATAAACAACAGCCTGTCGTTTTTACCTTTGAACACCAGTTGCTCCTCCTGTAATAAGTTCATTACAGTCTCATTATGCTAATGTGATGTACTTTGTTCCTCACTGCTGTGTTTGGCAGGCCAGTTGGCGGTGGGAACCTGCGAGATAGTGATGCTCAACAGAGACAGCAGTGTTCCCAGGCGGACCATCGCTAGGCAGACAGCCCGCTGCGCCTGCAGGAGAGGCCAGATCGCCGGCACCACCAGGGCGAGGCCGGCCTGTGTAGATGGTGAGTTCAATGACTTCTGTAGCCCAATGGAGAGCAGATTTTACAGGTCTTAGCTGGACTGATTCAACATAGCAGAGCAAGTAGTTTAACAGTCCCATTGAAAAACTGATGTTCCTCCTGCTCTTTACCTGTGCTGTAGTCCCCTTCAACAAGGCACTGAACTGGCAATTGTGTTATAAAAGAAGAAACAATCTATGAATAATGTTAAATTAGTGAAAAAGGTTAGAAGTGAGTCTAGAGTACACTGGATTTTTTTTTCCATATATTTGAAGTACAACTAATGCTATACATGTCATAAAGCTCTGGAAAAAATTAAGAGACCACTGCAAATTTTTCAGAAATCAGCATCTCTACATGTATGACAGTCATTCCATTCCAGTGTCTCACACAAGCACACCTGTTTCTACCTAATAAGGTACTGATGAGGTGATCACCTGAACCAAATCTTATTTAACGAGGAAAAGTATAAAAACCATTGCTGTGGTCATCACTATCCTCTTGCAATAGGACCAACTGGATGGCAAAAACAGTGCTAGTAGTACATCAAAAGTAATTGGAATAAAAAAAAATAACTATTGACCATGCCAAAAGAAATGAAAAGAAAAGTTTTGTGTGAGGAAAAGAAGGGTTCAATTCTAGCTTTAATGGCAGAGGGAAACAGTGAGCGTCGGGTTGCTTCCATCCTTAAAATTTCTAAGACGGCAGTTCATAAGAACAAGGTCAAGCAGCAGACATTGGGAACAACAAAGCTACAGTCTGGCAGAGGCCGAAAACGATTCTCCACTGACCAGGATGACCGTCACCTCATTTGAATGTCGCTCAGGAACCATAGGATGACATCAAGTGACCTACAAAAAGAATGGCAAATGGCAGGGGTGAAGTGCACAGTGAGAACAGTTCGAAACA
>VUQI01025842.1:27430-39988 GCA_015106735.1 Paratilapia polleni | reverse complement strand
AGTACAGTGAACTCACTTGTTATGTTCAAGAAACCAGTTTGAGATGATTTGAGCTTTGTGACATGGTGTGTTATCCTGCTGGAAGCAGCCATCAGAAGATGGTACACTGTGGTCATAAAGGGATGGACATGGTCAGCAACAACACCCAGGTAGGCTGTGGGGTTTAAACAATGCTCAGTTGGTACTAAGGGGCCCAAAGTGTGCCAGGAAAATATTCCCCACACCATTAAACCATCACCAGCCTGAACTGTTGATGAAAGGCAGGATGGATTTATGCTTTCATGTTCTGAGCCTGCCTTGGTTGTAACGAGTGATTATTTGAGTTACTGTTGCCTTCCTGTCAACTTGAAGGAGTCTGGCCATTCTTGTCTGATTTCTGACATCAACAAAGCATTTTCACACAGAGAACTGCCACTCTCTGGATATTTTCTCTTTTTCAGTCCATTCTCTGTAAACCTTAGAGATGGTTGTGTGGGAAAATCCCAGTAGATCAGCAGGTTCTGAAATACTCAGACCAGCCCCTCTGGCACCAACAACCATGCCACGTTCAAAGTCACTTAAATCACCTTTCCATTCTGATGCTTGGTTTGAACTTCAGCAGGTCATCTTGTACCATGTACACATGCCTAAATGCATGCTGCCGTGTGATTGGCTGTTATATAGATATTTATGTTAACAAGCAGTTGAACAGATGTACCCAGTAAAGTGGCTGGTGAGTGTATAATAAAGAAAAACTAAAGTTAACACTGAAACTAATAAAAATTAAACTAAAACTGGACATTTTTTAACAATAAATACTGAACTTAAACATGCAAATCTATTCTGGAAGCTAACTGAAACTAAATCGAATTGAAAACCAGAGATTTAAAGCTAAATAAAAATAAAGACTAATTCAAAATACAAAACTGTAATAACTCTGCTTCTTACTGACAGGTGTATGTTGACCCAGCAAAACAAGCATGTGCATTTTGCATTCTCTGATGTTTATAGATGAGAGTTGGTGCTGAAATGTTCAACAAGCCTGGTATTAACACCAAAAAAAGCAGTTTTAACCTAACCATTTTTCATAAAGGACAGACTTTGAGGCTTCCCTGTAACTGGGATTTGGTTGAGCAGTGTGAGAGTGTGAGGATGAAGGTATAAGCGGGTGTGACACACTAGAATTGTAGGAGGTGAAAACGCTTATTTGAGGAAAAAAACTCACATGTATGACATGTAAATTCATAGATTTTTGAGGAAAATCTCGCAAATTTGCACCACTTACTGGACATGCAGCTGAATAATTTTCTCTAACATTTGTTTCAGTTCTGCTGCCACAAGGACAGAAATGCTGATGACGGCTTATTGCCGAAATGCGTCCTTCCTTTTGCCCTTTAATAAATATAGTGAAGTGTTTTTATCAGAGAAGGCCAGTGTTTTCTTTCTTTTCAACAAAGTAATTTCCCAACTTTTGGGATAAAGTATCTGTTATCTTATCATATCTTAAATTTATGAGAGAAAAACTCACAAATTAATGTGAAAATACCTCGAATTTACAAAGAAAAAAACTCACAAATGAAGAAAAAAATAAAAATTTTTTTTAGTCAGAACACATCGTATCACTTTTCACTATTTTTATGTGCAGCAAGTTTGAAGGCAAAGGGCCAGGCTGTATGGTATGGGTTAACTCCCTGATTATTTACATTCATTATTTTTGCTTTTACACCAAGATAAATTAGATTTTATTAAATGCCTCGTACTAAAAGTAGCTGTCATATTGTCAAACTTGTTGTGAGGTGGTTATAAAAACTGTAATCAGAATGATTTATTTTGCGTTACTAAATGGTTTGGCTAATAAACTTTCTTTGCTGTCTGGTTGAGGGCTTTATCTGGATCAAATCGAGAACGCCACATTATTTTAAATTAAAGCATGTCATTAAACTATATATGTCTGGTCCTTTATATTTTTTTGTGTGAGCCTTAGTGAAACTGAATTTTAATTTTAGTAGATGTTGCCTGTGTTCAAAATACAGAATGAATTAATGTAGTTTTGAATGTGCACATCTGTATTAACATTCTTGTGGAAACAGGAAGCAGCAGCAGGAGCAGAGCAGTCATACATATAAAGGAGCAGTTTGATTTTACAACTGAACCGAGGACAGAAATAGAGGCATGAAAGTTTTATGATGTGCAGAGAATAAACAGCAGATCTAAACCTGCTCAGGTTAGAACAACTGATATTCAGCCCTGATTTTGACGGATTTAAATCTCCTTTTAGACGTCATGTGGTTCAGAATTGCTCACAGTGATGTCCTGATCGGGTTTTACTGGAACTCATCCTGATTAATACCGATTATCTGCTGAGACAAATGTCTTGAAAAGTTTCCATGTATGTTTAGAGTCTGATAGTAATACTAATACTGATAGAAATAAAACACAGCTGATTTTTCACAACAATCTAAAAACTGAAGGTCAGGATTCAAATCCATGGACTTGATCGGATTAGGTTATTAATTGGAGGTGAATTAAAGTGTAACTGGAGAATTTGACAGCTGATGTTTTTATTGCTGTAGCTGGGATACGGTGCAGTGAGTAAATGCAGCAGAGTGCAGAAGGAAAGGCAAAAGATTGCTTTGAGGAAACGCAGTGGAGTGCAGTGAGGAAACGCAACAGAGTGCATTAAAAAAATGCAGCAAAGTTCAGTAAAGAGCAGCAATAGACTGCAGTGAAGGAAGGGCAAAAAGTGCAGTGAAAAAAGCTAACAGAGTCTAGAGAAGAAAGGCAGCAAAATGCAGTGAAAAGAGGCAGCAGTGAGAAGAGGGTAGTGGCCAGTGTTGGGGTTGTTACTCACAAAAAGTAATGTATTACACATTGCTCATTACTTTTCTTTAAAGAAATTTACTACGTTAATTACTCGCCAGAAAGTAATTTGTTGTACTACTCATTAGATTACTTTTGCGTTACTCCATAACATTACCTGTAGTTCACTGTCACATAATTACCAATTAACAGTGTAAATCTTGAGCTACAGTTCCACACACCAACAAATCCCTGTCCTAATGAGGACATACATACGATTTTTCTTTTAGGTTTTGATTTTGAACACAAAGCCGACAACCAAAGTTGAAAACCAGCCTGAAGAGAGTTCAGAGCGATCGCCACAGTGATTCCACTGTAGAAACATGTACAGGTAGAAATGGAGGCTACAGTTCTACAAGCCTGACTGCTCATCACTGCATTTGTTACCTGTTGAAGATCAGGCTCTGGCTTCTGGGCTGGGGTTGGCATACACTGACTCTGACTTCCTAGCTTTGTGTTAGCATGCTGTCTGTGCAGAAGCTTGCAAAGAGCTGAAGTTGTCTTAGCAGTATAATGCAGCTGTTTCTGTCCCAGGCGCAGTTTGCACTTTACCATTGCGTTCTTGTCCTTCCGTGCAATAAAAATAAAAGTAATGTCCATATCTCCAATCCTCAAAAGTTGTACACCAGTCCACCATTTTCCTCCTCCCGGCTCACAAACTGAAATCAGCTGATTATAACACAAGTGTTCAGGAAGAAAAAAGCATGTTTGTTTGATGTTTTTTTCCTTTCTCAGTTCTATAACTGAAGAACCTTTGTTCTTGTATGCAACTACATAACTGTAACTGCAATGTATTTACTGAATTTAGTACAGTAATGTGTTACATTACTGTGTTACTGAAAAATGTAATGTGATTACAGTTACGTGTTTCTTTGGAACGCGTTATACCCAACACTGGTAATGACAAGAAGAAGAGCAAGAAGAAGTACAGAAGAGTGCAATGAGGAAAGGCAGCAGAGTTCAGTTAAAATAACAGTAGAGTACAGTGAAGAAACACACCTGCTTCTGTTTGCACTCGCTGACTGTTGCTTTCTTTCTGTCCTCCAGGGCAGCATCTGCGGCTTCACCATCGTCACCGGCGGCGCCGCTCGCCTCATCTTTGGATATGACAGCTATGGCAACACTTGCGGCCAACGCAATGAACGGATTGAAGACGTCAGGCTGAGTGGCCTGGACCACACTGACAGGAAGTGAGTACTGGTGGTTTTACTTTAGTGTTTTGGCTTTAAATGGGCCTTAGTGGTTGACTGCATTTCCACAGAATTGGCCCTTGTACAGTGAAATCATTGAGTCTGTGTTTGACAGGATTCTGTGCCTTTTGCTGTCACTCCTGTCTATTTGATAAATAAAAATGATATTTGAGTAAATAATATACTCCAATTAACAAAACAAGGTCAGAAAAATTATCAGACTGGTGATTTCAGCTCTATGTTAGGCGCCAAACATTTGTCTATATAGAAAAGACCCCCGACTACAGGGTTTTTGTAGTCTATACTACTAGTCTATATTTTTCTAATTTTTAAATTTTTTTTATTTTTGGAAAAGTGGTATTTTTGATTGTAATGTTGGTAATTTTTTGTGGAGAATATCTTTTTAATGAACAGAATATTTAGTTTTACTTTATAAACATAGCAGTGTATAATAGTTGTATTTTTGGTTTATAAAGGTTATATTTTAGTTTTATAATGATGAAATTCAAAAGTTGTATAAAGATGGTGTTCAGATTGTACAGTGGTGATTTGATTGTATGAAGGTGGTAATCTTTATAGTTTATAAAGTTTTATTATGGTGGTATTTTATTGCATAATGCTGTATTTTCAGTGTCTAATAATCAGAATTTTATTGCATAAATGTTTTTAGTTAGCAGTTGAGGTCTTTTTACAGTGTTATTTTCACATATGTCACTGGTGTATGTGTCATTTTTAATGTCACTGTAATTCTTTAGCATTTCTGTTTGTATTTTGGTTGTGTTACAGTTCTGTTATGTACAGTCTGGCGCTGTTAAGTTGCAGTATTAGTGAAGTAGTACTTCAGTATTTTTAGAGCATTATTGTACTCATCCTGGCACTTTAACACTCGATGGGATTTGAGGTCCTGTGGAAGAGTTGAGTGCTGATTATGCTGACATGAGCTGAGAGCTGTGACTCATCAGCAGGGTTGCTGACACACACACACACACACACACACACACACACACACGCACACACACACACGCACACACACACACACACACACACACACACAAAGCTCCACCTGCTGGAGGACGAGCAGCTGGTGGAATTTGGAGGCGACATCAGACCTACTTTTACACGCCGTACAGATCTGATCTGATAGACATCTGTCAGCTCTTTACTGTGTCAGACTGTTTGATCTCTGAGAAATTCTGGCTGATGGTGAATCAGATTAAGTTCCTCAGCTACTATAAACCCACAGGAACACACGGCTGAAGAAAGAGAGAGAGAGAGGTGATCACAGGTGAAGTGAGATGGATCACAGGATCACAGCTCAAATTCCTGTCGCTGTAGGAGAGGAACAGCAAGGGTTTCTCAGTGTAGGTTTGGGTCTCTGCAGACTCTTTGTGGCTCTTTGTTTCGATTTGTTGTTGAGTCACACGTTTCTCCCACGTCTACATTCCTGCATTCTGCTCAGCTTTAATCCTCCTCTGCTCAGTCTCAGCTTCTATTTTTAATCAAACACTCCTGTTCATGACTCAAGTCAGGATTATCAAACTGGGCATAGTGGGCAACGGCTGCCAAAATTCAGCAGTCATTTGGAGTCTACAGTAAATTAAACACTCAGATAGGAGCAGCACTGACACATGATGGACTGAAGAACAGGAAACAGCTGTTGATCTGACTTCAGACTGATGTAGTGTTTGTACTGGATTTTTACATAATAATGAAATTAATGGATAATAATAAAATTACATCATATATAGCGTATAGAGATCAGCCTGTCCAGTTTTTATTCCATATAATTTGTTGGTGTGATTGTACAGCTGTTGCAAGAGGTTCAACACCCCTGGTGATGGCCTCTTTTAATAGAAATTGGCTGTGAAATATTCCTGTTATTAAACATTTCTGGAACTGACATTTAATAAAACATATGGAGCCACTTTCTGATTTTTCTTTTTCACATTTAAACCTTTAAAACACCTTGAACAAATACAGCCATTCAGGCTTATCGAATGCCTTCCCTGCATCTGAAAACAGAAGGGCTGTGTCTGAAGGTTCTTTGTTTCATTTATAATATTCAGTACTCTTTTAACATCATGAAGACCCTGCTTGCCTGGCATTGTGGTCTTTATCAGCAATTCCTGGTATTAAATTTTGCATTCTTTTTGCTGAAATTACTGGCTTCATATTTTCATATTTGTTAGAAGGTTTTTCTGGTTTTAGGAGCACCATTCAATAAATGTTTTATACAAATCCACAACTTGGTTTCAAGATTTCATCCTCTTCAGAGGCATTTTACTTGAGTTTTTTCTCTGTAACATTTTAGTCCTGCGTTCCATAGTGACATTTTAGTCCATTTTTTTTTTTTATATAAAAGTGGATGTGCTGACTTCCTGTGCTTTTTTATCCCCTGCAGGTTTGTCTTCTTCCTGGATCCCTGTAACATCGACATTGTTCAGAGGAAAATCAAATCCATGGCTCTTTGTGTGTCTCTGTGTCCCACCGAGGAGCTGAAGACCTACCAGGACCTGAAGAGGTTCGCCATGCTCAATGGTGAGGGCGTAACTGTCACATGACTCCCTACACACCTGAGCAGGTGTTCTGATATCGTGAAGTATTTTCCGCCACTGACCAAGAGACAAATGGGCTGTGCTCTTGGCTTTAGAGCCAGAACAGGGGGTTGATGGGAAATATATTTGAGTCTGAAGTGTCTTTAAATGTTCACCAAGGTCAAGTATTTAAATTAGGTAAAGTTTGGATGTTACAGCAGGTCATATGTGGAAGGTAGAATTATGCAGAGTGTTGAAGATGAAAGCAGGTGAATCATTAAAGATGGAAGTAGGTAAACTGTTGGAGGTGAAAGCAAGTGATGTCTTGAAGTAAAAGCATGCAAAGTGTTAAAGATGAAAACAAGTGATGTATTTGGTGTGAAAGCAGGTGGTTTTAAGGGTGAAAGCAGTTGATTTGCAGATGTGAAAACATACAATGTTCTGAATCTGAAAGCAGCCAAAGTGTTAAAGATGAAGGGTGGTAAGGACACAAGTAAGAAAGGTGTGTTGCACATAAAAGCAGGTGAAGTGAAGGGGGACCTGGGAATGCATTGTGTGACTGGATGTTCTCACAGAGACAGAAGTACAAACATTTTGTGGCCTTTAAAGGAAGCAGTGATGTCAGATTTGGCCGAGCGCTCACCATCACGTCAGCGTGATGATTGAATGTCTGCAGACTGGACACACCAACAGTGTACAACAGTATACTGAACTTACAGTATAGTAACAAAGGCAGCATTAACATGTGTCGTATCATTGGTGCCACTCTGCTCCGTTTCTCCTCCATCATGGCCATGCTGTGACTCAGAGCGTTCACTGTTTGTTTCAGACACAAACATGTTGAAACGTGATGGCAGACACTCGATCAGGTGACCTTACAGCTCCTCTGGCAGTCGTTTATGAAAGGATCTACTGTCACAGATTCACACAGAGGAGCCAGTTTATCAGCTACACCTGAGCAGCCCAGCCTCACAGAGGCCCAGTTCCAATATGCTCACACTTAGTTTGTGCATTTGTAAATGCATACCTAGAAATGTGAGGTCTGTGTGGTTAGTTCAGGAGGACTGCCTCTGTAATAAATAAAATGAAACAAGCTTTCATGAAAATGATAGGAGAAAAAGATATTGGCAGTATTTGAAGGTAGACTCTATGGGGTAACATATGGCTCTGTACGTCACCAAAATATATTTGAAAAGAAACCATGACGTCAGAATTAAAGTTCACACTCTCATCTTTACTTCAAGGGGTTGAACAAAAATATTTTATTTAGGGATGGCCGTTTCAAGCAAAAATACTTCTCAGTTTTCATTGGGAAATATTCAACTATCATTATTCAAACTGCTCTCAAATAACTGGGCGTATTTGTGGCAGACTTGGGACATGCTAGCTTTACTTGGGGCATTTTGCACTGGACTGTGTTTTTGTTTTTTAAAGGACTTCCACACAAGACATTTTGATGGTTGTAGTCATCTGTGGTTTTGCATGTTTCTTCTGTTTGTATGGGGTTTTTCCTGGCTAAGAATGGTCTTTGGGCGGTGACTACACACGGCACAAAGCATGATCGCTGTATACAGTAGAGACAATGACACAATGCAAATATATGCAATTTTCTGTTATTTCCGACCATTTGATAAACAAAAATGTCTGTATTGCACAAATACATTAAAGCCCAAGTACCTAAACTGGTTTTAAAAATGTCTTTAATGGTGGCCAGCAAACAGCGTCTAGGTGCATTATAAGCACATTCTGACTCCTACAAGGCTCCATTAATAACAAAGGAAAACATATATTTTAGACAAAAAAATAGTCCCATTACCTGTTTGATTTTTTTTATAACCTCATAACTATTCTGAGAAACCACTGAGGAATTACAGTAATTTTTATCCACCGTCCTTTTTAATCCTTTGTGGAGAATCCTTTGCAAACAATGACTTGTGATGTTTTGCCTGGCCTTTGCTGCTGCTGTCTTTATTTGATGTTTGGTCGTGGCTCTTCATGTCTTTAGTTTTATCTTCAGAAGTGAAATCCAGCTCAGTCAGACTGGGATCAGCTGACTGAATATTCCATTTGTCTCCCTTCAAAAACTCCTGGGTTGTTTTCATAGTATGTTTTGACTCATTGTCCATCTGCACTGTGAAGCTTTGCTCTATTTGGCTGAATCTGAGCAGACAGTATATCCCTATACACTTCAGAATTCATCCGGCTGCTTCTGTCTTCTGTCACATCCACCAATAAACACCAGTGACCCAGTACCACTGGAAGCCATGCATTCACATGCATCACACTGCCTGCACTGTGTTTTACAGCCGATGTTGTATGCTTCAGATCCTGAGCCGTTCAGAGCCTTTTCCATCCTTTTTTCTACCCATCATTCTGCTAGAGGTTGATTATAGTTTCGTCTGAGCAGGTCTGGAACGTCAGGTCTTTTTTTTTTTTTGTTTGGTTTTGTTTTTAATTTAAGTCTGAATGGTTTACACCTTGTGCTGAACACTCTGGATTTGCTCTGTGAAATCTTGTCTTTATGGTAAACTTGAATAACGATATGTTTACCTCCTGGAGAGTGTTCTTGCTTTTTCTTTACCATGGAAAGGATCCTGTGATCATCCCCCACTGTTGTTGTCTGTGGATGTGCAGACCCTTTTATGTTGCTGAGGTCAACACTGTGTTTTTCTCTTAATGTACCAAACTATTGATTTGTCCTCTCCTGATGTTTCCTGTTGATGACCACAATGGATTTGTTTTGGTTGCAGTCTAAGGATGGCATGTTTGACTGTATTGAGCGCTCCTTTGACCACATGTCGTGGGTTCACACAAACAACTGCCAAATGCAAATGCACCTGGAATCATCTCTCAACCTTTTAGCCACTTAATTTATGAAGAAATAATGAAAAGTTAACCCACACATGTCCCATTACATTTGGTCGCTTGAAAAAGAGTTGGCTGCACAGTAAACTAATTCCTCAAGTCTTCCTCCAGCTTGGACGTGAATACCATGAAATAAAAGCTGAGAGCCTGCATGTTAAGATCATATTAATTTTAGAATTTTATCTTGAAGATGTTTTGGTAAACAGGTGAAATAACAAATATTGCAAGTGTGCAAAATGTATGCACCTGTTTTGCCAGAGGCTGAATTACTCCTTTACTGCAGCAAATAAACTTTCAGGATTTATAGCCTCTAGGTCTGTATAAGCCACGGACAGAATGAAAGAGTTGATCAAATAAAAATACTAAAATGAAGTAATGAATGTAAATACAAGTTACAAAATGACTCGTAAAGTGCTATGTTTTCTGTTTTGAAAAGCGGAAATAGAAATAAAGTTTACTATTATTGATATTATTTTTTTATCATTGTTAAAAAGGTTAATAATAAAAACAAGTTGGAACATTTCAGGAGCTGTTTAATTTGCTGTGTTGTAAATGCCTGAATGCAAATGAAACAGATGTGCTTTCCATTAGGTGATGGATATGATCATCATACATCAGTCTGATGCTATAAATCACCACAGATGCTGTCTGGAAGTTCTCTAAAAAATGTTTATTTGAATGTAATAAAGGTCGAATTGATCTGTTTAACCCTTTATCACCCAAAATCCCAACTTTTCTGCTTCTCCACACCCCCCTCTGGACCCTATGGGCCTTCATTGCACATGATTCCACTGACGTACCGTAAAGTTCCGTAAAGCTCGTCTTCTCATCTTTCAGAAAAGCGTTTGAATTCAGAAACGGTTTCTGAATTCAAACGCTTTATTGACCGTTGGACCAGCAGCGGGCTCTTTAAAATACAGTAACGGAGTTTCGGTAAGTTACGATAATTTAAAGAACCCTTGTAAAAGGGGCCCGCCGACGGTCAATAAAGGGTTAATTTGTGATAAATAAAATTATATCATCAGCATACAGTGATAGTCTGTGCTCAGTGTGTCCCATTGTTATTCCGTAGATTTGTGGGTGTGATTGTACAGTTGTTGCAAAAGTGTCATTGCTAATGTAAACAGCAGTGGTGACAGAGGTGATGAGACCCTCTAATAAAAATTAGATTTCTGCTTTTGGTCTTTTATAAATCAGACTTTCTGAAGTTTTTTTGCCAAACCCAAACCTTTTCAACACATTGAAGAGCTAAGACCATTAAATCCTATCAAAGGCATTCTCTGCATATAAAGGGCTGTATCAGAAGTTTCTGATTTTCTGAGTTTCTGGTATTTTTTTCTCTTGCAGGCTCTGAGCTGTGCTCCTACGAGTTAGCAGGTCATAAATATCCTACTCTGACTGACAGGTTCACTAAGTGTCCCAAACTTCCTGTTCCACCAAGGTACGTAGCAGCTTTTCACCCCAAACTCCTCGCAAACACTTTTTCTGTGACCTCTGACCTTTATCTACCATTCTCAGTAAGCCGCTGCCGGTATTTAACCGCTGCACTCCGGTGGACATCTCCTGCTACGCAAGATTTGCGGAGGCTGTGGTGACGTTTGTGGGCGATAACAGCGTTCTGCACCGATTGATCGCCGGGGTCGCCGCCAGTAAAGAGATCATCATCGGACTGTGTGTCCTCGCTCTGGGTGAGAACAAGCATCAACTTCCAGGGCATAAAAATGATGCCAATATGGAAGTGCCAAAAACTGCAGTTCCTCTAATGGCTACTTGAAGCTGGCTCCAAAAGCGAGTCAATCTCCATAGACTCTCATGTTAAAATGCCCGACTTCACAGTGGAAATGCATGTTTACTTATGTTACTTAGCACTAATTAGCAGGTATACTTACTAAATGGATAATTTAGCACTCCTTCCTCGCGTCCAATGGTCACTTCTAGCTTCAAAAAACTGACATGGTGGCCAAAATGCTAACATTGAGGCTCTGATATCACTTCCTATTAGCTGAGTCTCTTCTGTCTCTGTCTTTCAGTTCTCTCCATGATCCTCATGGTGATCATTCGTTACATCTCTGCCATCCTCGTCTGGATCCTCACCTCGCTGGTCGTCCTTGGATCCCTTGGTGAGATCACTTCCTCTCTGTTTGTTGAGTTTAAACATGTAAAAAGGTGACATGAGTCTGAAATCGGGGTCGTGCTGTTTGTGTGTCAGCGGGGACTAGCGTGCTCTGGTGGCTCTACATTGACTACCGGCTATACGGGAATGACACCTCCTCTAAAGTACTGAAGGAGGCGAAGGAAGAAGTGGAGGTCAGCAGAGACAGCGGACAGGCGCTGCTCGTCTATGCTGTTGCCGCCACTGTCTTCACCGTACGTATCAGTCATTAAACAGAGTGGAGAAAGTGTGAGCGGTTAATGTTTTAAAACTGAGACTGAGCGTGTGTATTGTTTCCAGATCATCCTGCTGCTGCTGATGCTCTTCATGAGGAAACGAGTGGCTCTGACCATCGCTCTGTTCCACGTGGCAGGAAAAGTCTTTATCCACCTCCCCCTCCTCACCCTGCAGCCCTTCGTCACCTTCTTTGCCCTCCTGCTCTTCTGGATCTACTGGATCCTGGTCCTGCTCTTCCTGGGAACCACCGGTCAGTCGAAGCCATCAAATACAAACACTGACATCATAAACACAGAAAGCAAATACGTTCGCAGAACAACATACACTGAAACCTGAGGTGGAGACGTCGCATCTCTCTGATGCAGTTTTGTTCTGTCCTTCGCTTCAAATCAAACCGGGAGAATTTCATAAGTGGGGCATTTAGTCTTCATGGGATCTTTTAGTTTGAAAATTGATCAGATTCTCTATGCCATTCCTGTATCTGACTTCCTGCCCTCCTCGTACTCTCTGGGCAGCTTGATGCAACTTCATTAAAAAAAAACCTGGCGATATTTTAAGCACAGTGTAGAGCGCTTCTGGGTTGCTCGAAGCAAGGGTACGATCAGCTCCAGCGGCCGTGTTGTAGCTAAAACACTACGCATCCAGTGTACATTTTTACCCACACTGGTCCACAGGATCTGAGTTTTATTGCCACAAAAAAAAAAAAAAAAAAAAATATTTTTTTTATTTTTTTTTTTTTTGA
>VUQI01025842.1:0-25695 GCA_015106735.1 Paratilapia polleni | reverse complement strand
AGCCAGAGCCAGGACCTTCTTGCTGTGAGGCAACAGTGCTAACCACTGTGCCACCACATCTCGACTGTTTGACTTAAAATCCACTGTGGTGTTGTACAGAGACAAAATTACAAAAACTGTGTCACTGTCCAAAAACATATGGACCTCACTGTATAATTACTCGACCGGGGCATCATAATCACATTCAGTAGAGACATGTGAATGTTAACCTGCACTTAAAGAAGGCTGCTGGACCCAGCACTGCTAACGTTAGCCACACAATGGGTATCTTATTATTTTTAGGCCTGTTGATTAGTTTGAATTGTTTCCCTCTTTAGCCACAACTTTCTAGGGGTAAATAGTGCACACATCTTTGTCCATGTTGCTAAAGCTCACCTTTATCAACATGACTAAACCCAAAACACTCTCAAAGATTATTTGTTACACTTTGTTTACTGCTTGCATCTTTCACAGCTTGCTGAGCTCAGCTGATTGTTTACAGGTGGATACTGCCCTCTGGTGGTGTTTTCATGCGGTGCTCTGCAATACAACATCTCTGCATCAGTTAAATAGCGAGAAGAAGCTTCTGTTTTGTTTGTTTTTTTTCTTAAGGTATTGAAAATCATACCTTCAGGATTTCTAATCACCCTGGTATACTGTAACAACATAACACTGCACCTGTCTAGCCTGCCTTTTTAAACTTTGGGTTTTCAGAGTGGAATCTCCACATGGATTCCCCCCTTGTTTCAAGAAGGTTCTGCTGAGTTTCTCCTGACAGGCCAGACTCTTAACCAGGACTTTGTGTTTCAGGGACAAGAACCGACTCCCGGTGACCCCTATCCTGTCCTCGGTCCTGAGGCTGGTCCGGTACCACCTGGGCACAGTCGCGAAAGGATCCTTCATCATCACACTTGTCAAGATCCCCCGACTCATCCTCATGTACATCCACAACCAGCTCAAAGGAAAGGTACAAACAACTTTATTTAAAACCAAACTGCTAATATTCTTTAAAACAAAAACACTGTCCATCTGGAGTTCAGACAACATTTCATGTTTTATTTCTCTTCTACCATATATCCTCTTTAAATCTCTCCTCTCAAACTCTTTTTGTTGAAACTGTTGTTCTTTGTTATATTTACTGAACCATCAGCAGCAGCCACCAGCCAGAACAAACAAAAAATCCTGTTTCTTCAAACTTGGGTCTTGTTTTCAGTGTTTTTGGGTTGAAGTTATTCATAAGGACAGAAATGGGGGGAACCGTAAGGGACAAAGTGCTTGTTTTTTCTACTGACAGATTGTTCTTCTAAGGGTCTGTGATTTTTATCTGTTTTATCTGTGCTTTTTTTAAAAATATTTTCATAGCTATTACTCAGTTGTTTCAAAAGTTACAATTCAGAATAAATTTTATCATCCAAAAAGTGAAACTGACAAATGATTAAAAAAAAGAAAACCACAAACAGCAGGTGTAACAGCAGGGGCTCTCTCGGGATTTTTAGGGTAGCAAAAATGTTTTATTCATTGAGCAGATAAAATGAAACTGGGATACATTCAGTTATAAGTTTAATGTATTTTTAACAGGAGCTGTTTTGGTGTGCAGATAAGTTTGTTTTTGTATCTGCTATTTCTTGATCTTATACCCATGTGTATGAATACTGGGATGTACGTGGGTTTTTCCACAATACTCTCACACACTTAGAAAAACAATCTGAGCCTATTAGTGGCAAAAACAAGCTCTTTTATGTTGCTAGGATTGCACTAAAGCTAACAAACACAGGAGGAATGACTTAATGTCCTTTAAAGTCATGCCAACAGCTATCAGACTGAGCAGGAGCCGACTTTATGCTGATGATGTGTTGTTGTTCATACAGAACTCCCACTCATCACTACAGCAGCATTTCCACTGCATTAAAAGCTCATTCCTCCTTCTTTGAAATGATTACACGTACAGTGCGTTGCGTATGAAATATACACATAAATACATTTTATGTGTAACCTGATGTCATCTGTTGTTTGTCAGGAGAATGCGTGCGCTCGCTGTATGCTGAAAACTTGTATCTGCTGTCTGTGGTGTTTGGAGAAGTGCCTCAACTATCTCAATCAGGTAACACTCAACCCTCTTCTCTTCTCTTCTCTTCTCTTCTCTTCTCTTCTCTTCTCTTCTCTTCTCTTCTCATTTTTGATATGATGGTCTCACCCAGCATCTGGTTTTATTTCCCAGAATGCATATGCAGCCACAGCCATCAACAGCACAAGTTTCTGCACGTCTGCACGTGACGCCTTCGTGATCCTGGTAGAAAACGCTCTGCGCGTTGCCACAATCAACGCCATTGGAGACTTCGTGCTCTTCCTGGGGAAGGTGAGGCAGCAGCCTGATATTTTTTATTATTTTTATTTATTTATTTATTTTCCTCCCCACTGGGTCCGTACTGTTATGGATGAAGGATCTTCGCTTTGTCCGTGGCCACCTTGTGCGGCAATAACTGTAACTAAACATTTCTGTTGAGCAATAGTGCAGCTTGGAGGAAATTTAGCCCATCCCTCTGTTGGTGGGTTTTGCCACATGAACTATTTGCTTCAGCTCAATCCACAACGGTTCTGCTGGATTAAGGTCAGAACTTCCAAAACATTGACTACGCATATTTTTAATGGTCCACTGAAATCAAATTTGATGCTTAAATGTGTATGCTATGCATTGCTCATATGCCAGTAAAGGTTGTGCACCTATGAAAGCGTCTATGAGATAGCTAGATCTTGGCTCCAGAAACACTGCCATTATGGTCATCTTCTTCCTCCATTTCCTTTTGTGTTGGATTCTTCTGTAAAAACCAGTTGCAGGGAAAACCGTTGACGTCTAAGATAAAGCTTTTCTCTTGGCTTTACTCCATGTTCAGCTGGTAGATTACAAAAACCCCGACAGAGCTGATGTGGAATGGTGGGTGGAACCTGCCCAGGGAGTTGGATCAAAAGCATACTGAGCTTTTCAGGAACTCCGCTGCTTCCTGTTTTTAGAGGAAACTCCAAAAACAGGGAAGCAAAGACTATTCCAGTTGTGATTTCTTCTTCTTTGTAGAACAGCTTGTGACTCACTTTACAGACATTTTCATTTGGAATTTGCTGCTGTACTTCAGAATTCATTGTTCATAATGATCAGTCAATACTGTCAACACTTTGATGCTATGACCACCACATTTCACAGGTGGGAAAAGGTTCTGATGCAGGAATACAGCAGTATCCCTTCTCCTAACAAGACACTTCTAATTTAAACCAATCAGCAGCTGATTCATTTAATTAATTTAATAGTTCACAAACGTTGAAGCACCGCTGCATATATGTGCAGTGGATTTCAGTTTTTGGACATTTGGATTGTGTTTCCAGTTCTGTTCTTTGTTGCTCGTTCTTTAACTCTTAAACAAAAAATGTAAAATAAATAAATAAAATAAAAAATAAACTCTGTCTCCTCAGATCCTGATTGTGACGTCGACGGCGTTCGCTGGAGTCCTCCTCCTAAACTACCAACGGGATTACGCCGAGTGGCTGCTGCCGCTCATCATCGTGTGTCTCTTCTCCTTCCTGGTGGCTCACTGCTTCTTGTCCATCTTTGAGATCGTTGTGGACGTCCTCTTCCTCTGCTTTGCCATCGATACGAAGTACAACGACGGCACTCCGGGGAAGGAGTTCTTCATGGACAAAGCTCTGATGGTGAGATGTTACATCTGTTTCCTTCAGAGCTGTATGAATGAACTAAAGGATTGATATGACAACAAACTGTGATAACATTAGCAAGCAAGCTACAGTTATCCAGCTAGTGGTAACTTAGCTATGCTGCAAAAATCTGGTGATGGTTATTTTGTAACATCAGCTGAGCCTGGGAGTTTAATATGAATTAACTTGTCCACTCAAGACAGTATTTTACTTTTAAGACGGCTTGCAGTTGGTCCATGTTAGGAGGCAAGCTAGTATTAGCTGACATTAGCCAAAAGATAAAATGCTGAAGATCAGATTTGATCCTCAAAACCACATGAACCTTCCTTGAATCAAATGACCTGCATATGTATGCCGTAGTTTTCCTATAATGTTAATATCTGTTGGGCAAGTCGGGTTTAGGCAGATAAAACTGACTTTCTTGTGCCTAATGTTAGCTAATGCTGGCTTACCTTCTAATGCAGACAAATTGCTTGATACCAGAAACATTATCAGAGGAAGACACAGGGCACTCAGACAGTCTGGGAGAGAAATTTATGGGACAATTCTCTAACAGTAATATAGAGCTCAATAGTGAGGTTCAGGAAGTAAAAATCCCATTCATATTCTCCATGTTGTATCCATACTATGAGCTACAACACTGTGAAACGATGGTATGTGGTCCTGTAAAGACCACAAGTCTGTGTGATATCAACCCTGTCTTAACAAAAACGCATTTTTATTTGCAATGACACTGTCTCTGATTGGTGAAGGTCGCAGTTCCCATGAAAATGTTTAAACCCGTGATTGTTGCTTAGTGACCACTGATTGCAGGCAGGAACAAAACATTGTACCATATCGATAGCTAGGCTATACTTTACTACACACACACAACACAAACTACAAAATATATTCAAAACTATTATTATACAACACTATGGTAATGAAAAGAATTAAATTTGAGAAGTTGTTCGCTGTGGAATCTGGGATTTGCAGTGCATTATGGGATGGGTAGTTTCGTCACCGTTAAAAGTCATTATGTACACAGTCTTGCACTTTTGCCTTTTTCTCATTTTCCTTTATGTTTTTTTTAATCCAAATCAAATTTTTTATGGTCATGATTCACCTCGTAGCTGGTTGGCTTGGTTCAAGGATTAAAGCTCTTTATAAGATGGACTTTCTGAAACATCAATGGAGAACATGAATGAGAAATTCACTTCCAGAACAGGAGCCCTTAAAAAACACTGTTGAGCTCTATAGGGGTAGAAGTAAAACTTGCATTTTATCAAACTTGATTGGTGACTCTATACATGCAGTTTTTATGTCCTGGTGACTTTTGAAATTAAAGTTAATTTAGATAATGCCTCAAAATATTAGCAAGCTAAAGGGAACTATTTGACTGTTATCTGAAGATTTTCTCTGCACTCTCAAATGAGAGAATGCACTTGATCTCATTTTAAGGTATTTTTTTATGGCTGTGGTCATCTTTGGCTTTGCCTGTTTCTCCTGTGTTTGTGCAGTAACATCTTATCTTACTGTGCCACACACATTTTATTACATATTAATAAATCCGGGAAAAAACAAGACAAAATATTATACTGTAAGTCAAGAAAGAAAAGAGAGATATTGAAGCAAGGCACTCGAGCATAACTCGGGTTTTAAATGTTACATCCTTTTGATTTTGTGGAGAATCAGTGGCATCACACAGAAATCGGTCCACAGGCAGACGTCAGAGTTTCTAAGTAATACTACAATTCATATATTGGCAATAAAAACATGTTTCATATAGCACATCACAGGGAGCCAATGAAGGAAAACTAATATGGATACAGTGATATCACTGTTAGAGTCTCACTGCTTTGTCTGTTAATTTTAACTGTTACATTATCTCTGTTTTTGGCTCCACCCCTCATTGCTTAACCCCTCCTTTCTGTGTTTGGCCCTACCCCTGCAGGAGTTTGTGGAGAGCAGTCGGCGGCTGGAGCGTGCCGTGGAGCGCGGGCGGAGCCGAGTGAAGGAAGCAGTGTCAGAGGGGGCGGAGATGAAGCCCATGGTGAGTGACAGTGACAGCAGAGGGGGTGTGGCCAGGCAGAAGAGCTCATTGGAAGAGGCATCGGTGGGGCCAGACTGGGGCGGTGATGGGGAGTGGGCGGAGCATCAGGAGTTCCAGGTGTACTACCTGCTGGTGGGGGTGCTGGTGGACTGGATGCTGATGGAGCAGAGTGACTTCGTCCTCTGTCTCAGCGAGGACGTTGTCCTCTTTCTCTGCGTCTACCTGCCCACCTCCACTTTCTTCCTGTTCGTCAGCCTGCTGCACACGCCAAACCCCGCCCCCTCTGCCAAATCACACGTTAAATCAGCCGCCGTCAACACTGTGTGTTAACACATACACTCTAACTGATGCACGTGGTGACTCAAGCATGCTGATTGGATGAACCACTGACGCATGCTAACCAAACTCATTTACATCACCACCACCACCATCATCATCATCATCTTGGCTGCTTCTTCCTGAGCCTCAGGGACTAAACCCCTATTGACTTTCTGTTTTGTAATCTATTTATTTTTTACTTTTGTATCTTTTGTATTTGGAGTATTTTTTTTTTTTAATTTGTTGATGTTGTTTTGCTGTTTGATTGAATTTCTGTTCGGCCTTATTTTCACCGCTGTGCTTTAAATGAGAAGAAGGACTCAGCAGATGGTGAGCTGCAGGTGCATGCTCCTCCTGTTTCTGTGATCCTGATCCTGTTATTTACAAAAACTACCTTCTAACAGGAGGAAAAATTAAATCTCCAAACTGAGATGTAAACTCTATACTCTTCCCTGCTGATCAGAACGATGGGTTAACCAATAAAAATGGAGGACGCTAAATCAGACAGATGAGTTACTCTTTAAAATATAAATTGAGAATGTTCCTGGATTTCAGTTTATGGATCTTGGATTTAAAAATAAATCTAACCTTTGAGAGCTGATCAAGTTTAATTAAAGATGATTATAAGAAAGCTGCTTTCTTCTGGGTCCTAGCTTCCTGCATGGATTCATAGAATCATATTTCCTCAACCAAACTCATGTCCTGCACAGTTTGAGCAGCTTAGGAACAGCTAGAAACTCACTGAGTTTAGATATGACTTTTCAGATCCTCAAAAATTAATTCTAAATGGCTCATTATTTCCCCACCAGATGTTTGTTCCTGGTAAAGTGAGAAGAATTAGAAACCGGAAACCAGGTGGTTGCCACCGCCTGTATGTTTGTCCACCAGCGACCCCCAACAATCAACCAAAGAAAAGCTGCAGAGAAACAAAAAAACAACCAAAAATAGAAGTGCAACGACTACAGAGAGATTAAAAAGGACCGCTACAACTCTTGTAGGTTTGTGCAGATTTGCATTTCAGTTCGTGAAGTATTTCTAAGGGTGTAACAGTTCTGAAAGTGAGACCAAAATCATGATTAGACCGTCCCCATTATGGCGCGGTGTGTAAATAACAGGATGAATAACAGTGATAGAGAAACAGCTTTGGCGACACAGACATATTATCCTGAATAGAGAATCTATGGGAAAATTCTGTAACTACAAAGATGATGGTTGTCCTGCCCCCAAAGAGACAATCAGCAGTTGAAACAGTAAGCATATGAGCCACTCGTTTTGTTGACGCACTATACAGGTTGTGTGGAGGAGCCAGAGACGTTGATTGTGTCGTCCCTCTATATTGAGGCGTTATAATGAAGCCGTAATTCTGTACATGTGGTTTTTAATGTCTGAACCTTCCCCTTCATTCCAAGATTTCTGGCCAGTTGCTAGAATTGCTTCTAGAAGGACAGAGCAGAGCAGCTTCAGGATAGCTTTTCCACTTCCTTTTGATCCTGAGGGCGCAGTAGGGGCTGTCCGTGAGTTAGTCCTCAGTGAATAGGAGTGAAGGGAGCTAACGGTGCCAATTTACAACAACAGTCGCCTCAAGGCACTTTATACTGTAAGGTATAAAGACCCTACAATATTATGAGAGAACTCCAACAATCAGACAAAACTCTATGAGCAGCACTTGGCGACTGTGGGGAAGAAGAACTCCCTTTTAACAGGAAGAGACCTCCAATAAAACCAGGCTCAGGGAGGGGCAGCCATCTACCGTGATTTACCAGCTTCTAGAGAAAGTTTTAACAAATACAGCATTGATAATATGCCTGAGCTGAATTAAAATGGCACTAACGTCCTTTAGTTTTTCTTAGAGTGGAGCCAGTTTTGCCCACAAACCACTATTGTTCTGCTAATGATTGGTCAGTTAAGGATTTACGAGAGGAGATCCTCCCTTGATGGCAGTAACTAGATAGAAGTGTGTGTAGAAGAAGCGGTTGGTCGTGGTGGTTGAAGGTGATGCTGTCAGGAGGCCGCTGCTCCAAACTCTTTGCTGCTGCTTGTTTGAACCCTGAAATCAGAATGTAGGATGTAGTAAAGGAGCTTGTGGTGGTGTGATGTCCCCAATACTCACAGAAAGGGATTTTACTACAGTTGTTTCAACCCATTCTATCAAAACCATTTTTTAGCTACAGCTCCAATAGTGCCCCATTTATTCTGGACTTCCTCACCAGCGCCCCCAATGAAACAGGAAGTCCAGAGAGTGGAAGTCCCTGATTATATTAGAAGTTCTTTGGACTTTGTGAGGGTGCTTTAGGTATTGATATGCTAATTAGCCATGTGGTCATATTGCTGCATTACAGCTCTATTTACAATAGTAATTATTACCTGAATAACTTAATAAGGAAAAATAAGAAATAAGTAAATCCTGCTCCAGCTCTGTGGACCGCTCTGACTCATGTTCATTTCCCATGATGCTCTGCTCTCCCCTCCATACCCTGTGTGACCGCCTGTAATGCGTTTGATCATGACTCTATTAACCATGTGACCGTTTTCCTGTTTCAGGCTCCGGGGACGAGTTCAGCTTGACCAAAATCAGCCAATGGGACTTGTTAAAAAGAGACATTCCAAATGTTTATTTTTACCAACGTGTAACATGTTTACTATGGTTTCACTCCAGGGAAAACAATATTTTAATAAGAAACTGTAAAAACGTAACAATGTAATGAAGCACTTTATATTGAAGCGCTGCAGATTTTAAACCGGCTGATGCATTTTTTCGTAGTGATGTCCTTTTTTATAAAACTCACCCAACTCATCGCTCACTCTTCAGTTCCTAACAGTTTTCAGCCACTTTTCCTTTTTCGTCTTAACGTTTCTGTTCTGGAGACGACCTGCCCAACGCAACTCCTCACCTAGGTCATCAAAGGGGCGAGGCCTGTGGACGGGTGGAACAGCAGCCATAAAACTCTACATTTAATTGGTGGATGAGATCTGTCCAGGTCAGACTGAGACTGTCAGACTCCATGTGGGACGGATCGCCACGAGTGTGCGTTTTTTTTTTATCATAGGAACTGCTACGACCTGCAAGGTGTGGGTCATGAGACCAGTCATGTGACTCCTTAGGGCAGCACCTTAGGTTTGCTGAAGCCTGATGTTCTGCAGCTTGGAAGGACAACAGGGTTTGTGGAAATGACCGGGTTTGTGGCTCTTTTTCAAAACCACCAGACTTCATTGACAAAAAAAGTGATTTTTTAAAAATTTTTTTAACACTGAAGATGAGAGTTGTTGATCGCTTTGTGTGACTTTTGCATTTTAATGCATTAGTTTGGATCTGAACTAACCCATTAAAACACCAAAGTCACACAATATTACAAACTAACCAATTGTAGCAACAGTAGAAGAGTAACTTTGTTCTGTGAGGTAAAATTACTGTTTTTATGAACGGAGTCTGGTGGAGTGTAATGGCTTCAATTCCTTGTTAGAAAAAGTTGTTCAAAGCAGGTAAAGAGGTGAAAATGTTCTGAATATAGCATCCATTTAGGTTTGTAAAATCCATGTCCATAGCAGTTCATGGCTTTAGTTTGTGTGTCTGCTTGGGGGCATAGCCTACTGCCACCTACTGCAGGTAACACAATGACTGTGAAAGATGCAAAATAGTTTTAAAAGGTTTTCCGATGCAAGTCCTGACTGATAAATCAATGCATTTTAAATATGACCTATGAAATTACACTCTTTTTTTCTATTGATCAGTCATATAAAATACCAAGATATACATTGCATATCACCTAAACATATCGAGACAGAACCTTTGGTGCATATTGCCCAATCCTAACATTCAGACTCGACTTTTAAAACCATCATGCATTTGATGAAATAGCCTACAGAAAACTGTCTCCGACAGTCACATGGCTCTCACCTTGTAGGCTGTAGTGATCAGCTGAGTCCCCTCGTGGCCGGCGCTTCAAACTGTTGGAGTCAGTGACCGACGTTCCCGTAAACAATCACCTGGATCCCACTTCCTGTCCGGAGCCGATCTCTGAAACCTCCACAAATCAAATTGTTGTGTCCATCAAGAAGACGGTGGGGCGATGTGACTGCTGAGTTCAGTCAGCAATAAAACAAACTGCATCATGTGACCACATCAACAACAACAAGTCTTCCTGCTTCCTTTTGTTCAACATATTTCAGGTTAAAAGCTTAATTTCGCCTCAGACAGGAAGTCAGACCAATGGCTCGACTGTCTGAGGTTTAACGTTCTGTTACTGTCCAACAAGGCAATTCACTGGGCAACCTGAGCAACAAAGGTTGCCCCGAATGTGAGTTTGAGTCAAGTCAACATGCTGAAAACTCAGAGAGAAGCTAGAAAGTGCACCTTTTGATTTGAGGGCAATGGTGCTGCTGAGGCAACTCCTGTTATGTTGCCTGTTCTGGTTGGCCAAGATGTTGCCTTGTTGTTCTGCAGGTTGAACTGTGTGTGAGGCTGAATCCAAGTGTCCTTCACACTAAAAATACAGACTTCAGACTAAAATACAGATTTAACCCAGATAGCAGACACACCTAGGCCTTATCTGGGATACTTTGGGGACTTAAAGCTCAGTTATGGCACCGGCAAATGTTGTTCTCACAAGCCAATGGTCCAAAATCATCCTAAATCTTAATGTATTGTGAGGACCAGCACACAAATAACTGTTTGCAGATTCAACTCCCATCAAAAACCAGGTTCAAAGCAGGGGGAAATTCCTGCATTAATGAAGAGTGAGAATGTGTGACATCTGTACAACCCAGGCAAAAATGTCCCAATGTTTCATCCATGACCATAAATTTAAATCCCTGAATTTGGCATTCAATTTTCCTGTTATTATAGAAATAAATGGAGCAGATAAACAGCACTTCCTGCAAACACGAGTATACCAGTCTTAGCCTTTTTTTTTTTTTTTAATTTCTTATTTTTTAAAAACCTACAGAGGTAGGTTATCCAGTTTCACTGCCTTTGGACCTTCTGTGAAACATATCACAGTGTGCAGGAAGAACTTGCAGAAATTTCTTGGGAAATTCCAGGAAATGTTTTTGAAAAGTGTCATTTTTGTCTCTCCAGTGGAGCAGAGAGGCAAAAGATGTTTTTGTCCTTCCTGTTGTCTGAGGTGCTAAGTAACACCTACATAAAATCCAGGAATTTCACTGTGCACCAAAACTGGAGCTCAGACTTCTTGGACGGTCTGTTAGTCCAATTAACCGCACAGCAGCCATATGATTGGTCAGATAATTGCATTAAAAATGCTCCAAAAGGCTCCAACAGCACAAACACGGTCCAGAGGTCCAGTTCAGGGACTCCAATTAGCTGAGGTGAAGCCTAGCAGACAGCTAGTCAGAGGCCACGCCCCTAATAATGCAAACTTTAAGCCTTAATACCATTTAAACAGGTGAGTTATAAAAAATTAAAACCCCCCCCTTACAGCTGTTATGAAGAGGGAAATTAGCTGTGGACACCAAAGCTGCTTTTTGTATCAGGCTGTAAACATGTTTATTTCTGCTGTAAAGTTGGACATTTTAACATGGGAGTCTGACTCTGACAGCTGGAGCCTCTGGTGGACATTAGAGGAACTGCAGTTTTTGGCACTGGAGTGGTGGTTTCATTTTTAAACCCCCCACAGCTGGAGTGAAAGGAAACAAACTTATATTCACAGTTTCAGAAAACCGAGCCAAAATTTGAGCAGCATTTGGATTCATTACCTTTACAAACTGTTTACAGTAATAAGTGCCATCTATCTTTTTCCATGGAGACATCTGAAGGATGAAGAAGTCTTTTGGTTCAGTCTGAAGTCTGGAGGTTGGACGATCACTGGATTCAGTCAGTTTAAAGTTTGTTCTGTTCAAATATCGACCTGCTGACATGTTTCTGATCTCGTCTGTTGCTGTGATGATGAACATCTGTGTGCAGTTCAACACTTTTCTTTCCTGAGATGTTAACGGGTGCAGGTGATTGGCTCCGACCAGCGGTGTTCAGGCTGTGACTGTTCCCATCATGCACCTCCTCTCTGCCAAACACCTCCTTCACTTCGACAGATAAACCGCTCAGAGAGTTTCAGCCACATGAGGCCAAACTGAGGAGCGTCTCCTCCAAAAAAAATCTGACAGATTCACGAGCTGTTGTTGGAAATCTCTTCGTGTGCAGAAACTGGACCTCACTCTGACATTCAGCTTTGAAATATTAAGAGCATGCGTGTTAAAAAGCCGCTGACGTGGCGGCGAGGCTGTGGTCGCCGCACTCGATGCTCCGAGCATGTTAACTAATTGCACTAAAGATGGAATTCATTCATCACTGACGTCCGTTTAAAGTAGCTGTAAAGTATTTTAGATGAACAGTGTTCGTAGCTCAGATATTACCACACACAGACACACACACACACACATTTATTCATGTTTAAATGTCCCGAAAAGAAAAAACTGTAAGAGCAATCAAAGGAAATATTTAATTCCTGCTTCTCAGACACATTTAGACACATTTAGTTTGGACCATGTGACCGCCGTCGCCGGGCAGATTAACCTGACTGCAGGAACTGAAAAGTTTCATTCCAACATCAGAAAAATCTGATTATATTAAGTATTCAGTTAGAATTCATACACAGACTTAGATGTATGAATCATACCATCAATGCGATTTGAATAATGACAAAAAGAGATGGAAAATAATCATGTGGTGATATAAAAAGAGTAAAATCAACTAAATCTATGTCCTCATCAGCACACGGCTTTAGTTTGTGTGTCTGCTCACAAACAGCTGGATTTGAATAAATAAGAAGTGACAAATTTAATGTAAAAAATCTGTAAGAAAAACATAAAATCTGACATGAATGTTACAGCAACACTTTATTTTACAGGTCTGAAATTTAACTCAAGTTTCCTGTAAATAAAGAAAATTTAGTTGAAAGTAAAGCTGTCAATGCCCGGTGTTTGCTGGGATTTAAGTCAGAGTTAGCTCATTAACTGGAGTGTTTTCCCCTAAAATACATATTAAATCAGTTTTATCAGTTATCAAATCATCATTTTAGGGCTGTGAAATAAAAGCCGTGTGTTCATAAATCCATCACTAAACCTGACTGCACCAATGAAACAGAAAAAGATTATTAAAAAAAATAAGAGCTGTTAAATCAGTGATAAGTCAGACTGGCACGTAAACTCTATATTTGCTTAATATAACCTGGGGTATTCTGGGAACTCGTCAGAGGGGTTTTCTGTCATCCAGCTGTGCTCTGAAGGCAGAGAGAGACCGCTTGGAGAACGCTGAGCAGAAATCTCTGGGATCATTTGGGCAGCCCGTTGGCTAACTTAAGTAGAGATTTGGTGCATAGAGAAAAGAATAAAGTCTGAAGAGATTAAAACTCCAGCAACTCTCAACAACTGTATTACTTCACCAACCTGCTGAAGGCTTGATGGCCATGAGCTGAAATGCGTCAGTCAGGTAAAAAATTAGTTCTAAACCTTACACGTGTTGCTGGAGTTTTAACATCTTCAGTACTGGGTAACGCCAAAGATGGCGGTTTTGAAAGGTGATTTCCTTCATGTTGTTGGACTGACCAAGGTGTTTTGGTGTCGTGAAATCTTGTGTGTGAATGTTGAAAGTCCAACCTGCTTTAAAAACAAACTTTTATTTTAATCTTTCTAAAGTTACAAAGCAGATTTACTTGCTGACAGTAAACATGAAAGTTTTCTGTCCGTTGATCTTCAGGAATGATGCTGTAATAATTTGATAGTGGACGGGTTCGATTACCCTGAAATATCTACTGAGTGGCGAGACTCTCGTGGACTTCTTTCATCTTTACTGTGTTAGTTTTTCTGTAAAAACCTTAAAACTACAAAATGTCCAAAATAGCCTTTACTTCCTCTCCAACAAGTTGATTTAGGAAGTTTTCCCATTTATTGAACCAAAGGGTTTCATCCAGATTTTTCTCTAAAGCCGTAAAACAAAAGTTACTTAAAGCAGGAGGAAAAAAACAATGGGTAAAAAAACCTGTAAGAAATATTTTGGACCATAGATTTAAAATTCTTTATGATTAAAGTCAAAGCAGTAGCTCTGTTTAGTAGTATCACCATGATCCCATTTAGTGTGAATATTGATCACATTTCCTCAGTTTTCTTTTTGGACTTCCTGTGAAATCGGGCTGAAAGATGTTAACTCAAGAAGCTCAACACGAACCAACAGAGCAAACCTGTTTTTTAAACTCTGTTTCTTGTTTGGAATGAAACGTTTCAGCTCCTCTTCCTCGTCCGCTGATCAATAACATGCTTCATTTACCAGTTTTCAATCCAACCAATCAGCATGCAGAGGAGAAGCTCCGCCTGCTGAAGGTGTAGGTTGACAGGTGAGCTGTGGGTTAGTGACGCTCCAATCAGAATGCCTCTATTGGCTCATTGATCCAGTGTTGTCGTAATCACATGATCACAGCTGATGTCATGATTTACTTACATTATTTCCAGTGGATTTTTTTTTTTTATTTAAACAGTAAGGCTACAGAGAGACCTTTCTAGCTATTTTTCTTCGAAGTTCAGAATATGTCACAGTTACATTTGCATAAAGTAAAGGAGGGCTTTTAAAAAGAAGCATCAGTTTGAAATCACTGACAAACCAAACAAATTATTCTGAATTTTATGAGGGGGAAAAAAGTAAAGTGAAGGCTAAAAATTCCCTCCGCTCCTCCAAAGTTACTGGATCCGAATTAGTTTATTTTCTCCCAGTTTTTCTCATTTCGCTTTGATGTGTATTTGTGAAGCAATGATGCCCAAAGTTACATTTTGTCCTGTCTCAAAAGGTAAAGAATTTTTCCAAAAATTGCTGGATCCAGATCCAGATCCACTGTAAAAGTTTATCACTTCTAAACTGAACTGAATCTGTCCAGAACCTTTAGTTCTGCGGGTAATCCTGCTAACAGACAAACAACCTGAAGCATTCATGTGACCTCCTAGGTGGAGGGAATTCAAGTAAAACGATCTTTTCTGCTTTTGTATTAATGTGAATTTATCTCGAGACGTCTCAGATTGGTCTTTAAAACTTCAGAACCAGACTCTTGTTGTCTTCCTTGGGACACCCTGAAGGAAAAACCAGGACGAGGCACAGCGAAGTCCATCGGTGTTTTGTGATGTTTGTACTGCTCGTAGCTCAGTGACACTGAAGTTAATCTGTGATGTTGAACCCCGAAAGTCAAATGGCCTGTATGAAAACATATTTCACCTCTTGCATATAAAAAGTTGTGTTAAACCTTCTTCCTTAGTTGCAGTGTTATCAGTTTCCGTACAGTCTTTTAGAAGAAGCTTTAAGGAGTCTGTAATTAGTCTTTTCAGGATGTGGACTTGAGCTGTGGACTTTTATGTCTGCAGACTGCCCTGCATGTTAAAATGGACCTATACTGCTCATTTCCTGCTCCATTTTTTATTCTTTCACAGTTCAGAGTAACCCTTCTTCATGTTATACTGGGGCTTTGTGTAGCCTTCAGTTTATCCTGTGGCTGAAACAAAAATCATAGCTCCACCCACTTTGAGGGAACTTTTTTCTGATTGGCTGCCTCTCACAAACAGAGGGTTTGAACCAGAGTTAATGTAGCTTTGTTTGGGTTTTGTTATTATTATTATTCTTGAATTTTAATTTTCTTTTCAGTTTATTTTTAGTTTCCAGAGTGGCTTTGCTCATTTTGCTTTGGGTTTTTCTTTAAAAAATTTTACATGAAGATTTCTTACCTGTCATGTAGGCGGCAGTCTCAGTAAACATCTGCTCCAAAGCCTCCTCGGGCTTTTTCTGTTAACAAATTTGACCAAATGGACAAAAACTAAAAATAAAATATTCAAAGTAAATATCTTTTTGTTTGTTCGTTTTTTAACTGCACAGTATTGTTTCAGTTAGTGTCCATTTTTTTTTCAAATGTTTTGTTTTATTTATTTCAGTTAACTGTTTTTGTTGTTGTTTTTCAGTTTTTAGTTCAGCCTTATTTTAACAATAATCACTTTGGTTTGAACAGTAGGTGGGTGGGGCTACTGTGTCTGAGATGGCCAAATAAGGACATCCCCTCTGTGATATCATACAGATTCAAGAGTAGAAAAAAACTGTGAATCTAAGCTTTTAGAGCAGGCTGAAGTCACTCATACATACACTGACTTCATTATTTTAAACTTTGGTCCTCGTGTTTAATATGAAAATCCATTATTGGAACAGAAGACATGTGACAGGAACCAAGTAAAAGTAGAAGAGCGGGTTTATTCAGAAGTGACTCTTCTGGAGTCTGTTTTAACGTGGTTTGAGGTGGTTAATGGGACAATTTACAGAAGCTGAACAGGAGCTATGACCCCCAGGGTTAACCCTGCCCTTCCTGTTTTCCTGTCCTGTCCCTGTGGATGTCTCTGCATGCTGCTCTGCTGTTGTAAAAAACATCACTGCAGTGGTATTTGGACATCTCTGCGGTCACAGCTAAAATGTATTATTTTTGCCTCTTTAAGGCCCCCTCCCTAAAAGCCCACTTTCTCCTGATTGGCTGTTTTCCAGAAGCCTGCCAAGGGGCAGCTTGTGAGCCGATTGCTTCAGAATTTGACAGATTGGTCAAGTTAAAAAATAAAAATAAAAATCCAACACTGTAACATAATATGTGTGACAGGAAATGTGAAAATGATGCTAAAAACAAGTTGAGAAAAAAAACAGAGGGATGTACAAATGGATTTAATGAGCTACTTCATTTAATATCATGTTTTTAATATCAGAAGACAGATGAGAATAAGAGGTAGAAATATACCAGGCTAGGAACCATTAAGGTATGACCTAACCATTTGATAAGTTTACCTGCAGCTGGAGATTAAATAGAAATTATTGATCTATTTTCCCGTGAAGTTTTGTATGCTTTATAGGTTAATTGTCGGGAACTTATGGTCATTTCCTGCCTTTTATAATTACGACAGCATTATGATAAGATGTTTGTCTAAAGCTGAAAATTCCCTCCAGATTTAGGCATAAACTGAGTCCCTGAATCCAGAAGGATGTCTGAATCCTGTTTAATTTTGATATTTCCTTGAGAACATCAATACGATCTTTGCCAGTGTTTCTTGTTTCAGTTTGATGTGTTTTTGTGAAGATGTGACACCAAATGTCCAATTTTGTCTTAATCTCTAAATCTGTCCAGAACGTTTTGAGTAATCCTGCTAACAAACAGACGCTGATTAGTTTTATTCAGATGTGATTTTCTGAGGCGTCAAACCTGGAAGAGATCCTTCTTTAATATTGGAGCGTCTCTAACTCTTCCTTTACGTGTCACCGTTCTCACTTTAGCCGTAGGTTTTAAATAAGGCAATCTGAGACTGTTTCCAGCTTCCTCGGGCCCTGATCAGAGCAGATGAAGGGCCGATGTAGTAAAGTTGCATGTCCATGTTTTCCAGCTCCGTATTGCAGCGCGTCGTCTTCGTACGGTGTGAATAATCTGCTGTTAGATCCACAGGACTAAAAACTCTGACGTCTTTGTTTCCTTCGTCTTCATGAGGGACGGCTTCATAGCAACAAGAACAAGTTAAGACTTTAGGCAACACGAGTTTAACTGTCAGGTGTAACACTAGTGTTTGTTTTCTCTGCAGTACGAAGTGGTTTGTAACATTGAAGAACTCTTTCTTTGGTTCTGAGTTGTTTTTTTTATATTTATCATTTCTTATGTATATTTGTTTTTTAAGAAAAATAATAAAATGGAAAATTTAAATCTCTGCTTTTTGTCTTTGCTTGGTTTCAATATTTGTGTGTGAACAAAACCCTTATATTTATAACCAAGTAGAGAAAATATCTAAGGATTGTTTCTATTATTGATTTATCTGACAATTATTGCTGAAAAATTAATAATTTAGAGACTTCAGAATCTGAGAGAAAAATGCCTTGTTGATGTCAGAGGTCAGAGGAGAATGGGCTTCAAGCTGATAGGAAGGCAACAGTAACTCAAATAACCACTCATTACAACCAAAGTATGCAGAAGGGCATCTCTGGATGCACAACATGTTGAATCAGATGGTCTACAGCAGTACGAGACCACACCGGGTGCCACTCCTGTCCGCTAAGAACAGAAAAACGTTGCCTGGTCTGATGGGTCTCAATTTCTGCTGTGACATTTGGAGGCAGGATCAGAATCTGGCGTAAACAACTTGAACGCTTGGATCCGTATCCATCTGCTCTGGCAGCAGATATGGACAAAAGTCACTGAAGGCAGCCTCCATGGTTCAAGCTCCACTCCACTTTTGCAGACTGTTGGCCGAATCTTAACTTGCAGCTTTTCAAAAGCCTAAAAAGTTCAAAGTTGTTTTCTTTTGCTCACTTCTAAGCTACTTACTTGCTTGCTACCATACAAAGTAAGTGAATTCCAACTTTGCCAAGATAGGCCCAGATATGTTAACCATGCAATGACCTATAACCAGTGACCTTAATGCCAGTTATTGGCCTTCAAATGTATTCGTGTTAACGCTGTGAGATGGTGAGAGGATGCATCTCAAGCACATTAATAAAAGAATCCAAAGCTACAATCTGATGTTGTCAAACATCATTTGATTTACAGTTCAGAGTTATCCTTATTTATCCTATACTGGCACTTTGTGCAGCTCCTCAGCTATAAATAAAAGACTGACGTATCCACCATGACGCTGGTTAGTAAATTCCTGCTTTTAAAGTCTTGAGCTGAACATTTTCGCCAGCTTGGTGTTTTGAAACCAGATGTGATGAGAGAGGGGCGGATCTGACTGAGAACCTGAGGGATGCAGCACATTTGGATGGTAGCGACTCATCAATCACAAGATAGCCCCGCCCCAAATCATCCCCTGCTTTATCATCCTTTGCAAACCATAATTTATAAAATTAACATCATGTTGTATTCAATAAGACATGAAAGTAGTGACTGAAACCATAAAAACCATCAGCAAAGTGTTCACTGAGGTCATAGATTAAGTGAGAATTCGGGTCATTTTCTCATAGACGTCTATACAATCAGACTTGTTTTTACCATCAGAGATGTTGCCCCCTGCTGGCCATTAAAAAGAATACAGTTTTAAGGCGCTTCATCATTGGTTTCACTTTACAGACCTGTAAGATATGGTGTTTCTGTGGTGCAGCCCATCTATTCATTCCTTTGTGTGAAACAGGCAGTTTTAGGTCCTGTTTCTTATTCCTGTTTTTCAGTTGTTTACCTCGTTATTTGAAACTCTAGCCTCATTTGATACGAACATTTGATACGACATCCAGTCATATTTGTAACAGACACACAAAAAAAGGGAAAGATTCTTTAAAATGAAGAAAATCAAATCTTTACAGAATATTTATGTACAAAACTGAGAAAAAAACATTTGAACAACAGAAAAACAAAGTGCAAATACAGTAAAATAAAATAAAATAAAGTCTGTTTTATCATGTGACTGTCATGTTATCTCTTATAAAGCTGTCATTTACACACACAGTACACCTCACACCAGTGTACGCTTAGAGAAAAATAAAACATTATAAAGTCAGCTTTATCTGGTTTATCTGAGTTTAGCTTTCAGCACAAAGTACAGAAGTATTAGCATTAAAATATACTTCAAGTACCAAAAGTAAAAGTACTCATTGTGCAGAATGCTCCGTTTCAGAAAAAAGCTATTGCTGCATGGTCACATACAGAAGGTGGAGATTTATTTACACCTGTGAACTTCCCTCAGCAGGTCATTAATGTCTTATCAGCTGCTATGACTACATGTCATAATTAATTATGTTTTGTAGTGACGTGAAGCTTTAGAGTGACTAAATGTAGAAATGTAGCGAGTTTTAAGTGTAAAGTAGTAAAAGATGCAATGAAATAAATAAGTGATCAAATATATCTATGAATGACTCACTGAAATAAATAGAAATGTTTCTCATTACAAATGCTGCAGCCTGACTTTATTCCATAAATAAACACATTTTTTTATTTCAGTGGATACTGCAGTTTCTATTCAGGGATATTTGATCGTTAACACATTTAATTGCTTACTATTTTAATTAATTTGTCCATTTTATTAATATAAATCTGACCCAACAAGTGCTTAATGTGCTGCAGCATTTTACCTTCAGTGTTTCCCACAACATAGACTTTAGGTATATTAATGGCCACCCGAGTTTATTTTATGACTTATTTTATGACTAGTGGACAGTCCCTTTTCTTCTATTTCTCCTATTCTGAGAGTTCACTCATTGCTAACCGGCTAACCCCACCCTTTCTGTCGCTGTTGTGCCGCTCCTCGATATTCAGCTGCTTTTCCACAGTCTCTCTTTGTGCGGTTGGACAGACTCTAACTCCACCGTCTTGGACTGCAGCTGGTGGCAGTAGTTCTTGTTCTGTTCTGGAGATCCTCTGTGAGCTGGAGGGTCACTCTAATCAGAATCTGCAGCAGGTGGAGAGCTGCTATGCCAGCTCACCGAAGCTGCAGAGCAGAACCAGGACTACAGAAGGAGATGAGTCCATTTGTAGGAAAGAGAGACACACTGGAGAGACAGCTGATTAGCTGCTTATTCTCTGTTATTTATTGTCACAGAGAATATCTAGTGTTATTTAATAATTACTTTATAAAGCATGTGTGTGCCTCCTTTCATGTTAATGCCACAGTACCTAATTCTATGGATAACTCTGGACTTAACATTATTTCTGTCGAGTTTTGCAGGTGTTTTCTCTTTACTTCTACATTACCTTAAAACACTTGTGTCTTTGTTTTTTGTAGCGTTAGTAGAGACGGTGATACTGACCACAGTACTGTGTTTAGTATGAAAGAAACTAGTTAACAGCAAGTTAGTGACAACCCCACAGGCTGCTGAATTTCTCTTGAACTCATACACTCATAAAAACCTCATACGCTGCTATAAAGTGAGCAGATAAACCGTCCCCGTGGACTCAGAGGTCTTCGTCGTCCTCGCTCACCATGATGTTGAGCTCTTTGTCTTTCCTTACGACGCGCTCTGTGGCGAACTCCTTCTGCTGCTCCTCCAGCTCACGCAGCTCCGCCTGCAGACGCTCCAGGTGCAGCACTCGTCGGTTCCTCAGCAGACGGCTGGGGAACGGGTTCATGTCGTTGAAGGCGATGCTGGTCAGCTTCCTGCACAAACACACGCGCGTAACAGACTCGACCGCCAACACAACGAAAACTGGAAACTGCTCAGCTTGAGTATTTCTATTTTATACTGCTTGATACTTAAAGTACAATAGTTAGAGGGAAATATTGGACCAACACTGCACCACATGTACCTGGGAGCTGCAGATACTTTGCTTTGTGTAAACTAGCTCTCGATATCTCTAAATCGTTGTTACTTTGACCAGTGAAATTTAAACTTCTGTGAAGGTTTCATTAAAAAGAGTTTGATTCAGCAGCTCAGTCCACTGTACGTCTATTGCTGATACTAAAATACTGCTGACAGCTTACAGTGAGAGGAGGTGAGTGCGTACCTGGCGTTGGAGATGGTCTTGGTGAAAAAGCGCAGATACTGGTAGATCTCCACGTTGTCGTGGATCTTCAAGATGTCATCCTCTTTGTATTTGAACAGAGCCAGAGTGTATCTGAAGATCACCTGCAGCACAAACACACATGTCATAACACAACACTCACACTACACAATTATAGGCCACATGTAGTGAAAATTTTGAGGAGGAATGTAATTAATTGAGTCATTTCTAAGGTTTGCCATGCAGTGCGGTTCTGACATTTACGCTCAGCACGGCTGTAACAGTTGTTATCGGAACTGTTAATATGCTGGATTTCTGTCAAGTCACTTCCTGTTTAATTTTGTTATCGCTGGTCTTTGTGTATTCCTGTCATATTACTTCCTCCCTTTGGTAGTTTTCCATCCTTGATAATTTTATCGCTCACCCTGATTAGTTTCACCTGTGTTGTATTTCCAGTTAGCCACTTAGTTCCTCAGTTTATATACCTACAGTTTTTCACCTCTCACTTGCCAGATCGTCTTGTTCTACTCATTAGTCAAGCTTTAAGCTTAATTTAGACTTCTGCATTGAATCTACGTAAACCCTATGATGTAGCTTATACAAGTGGCTGTCATCATTGGCAGCATTTATACCGGTGAGGCTGCGTCCACACGACATGTAGTTACATTTCTAGAGAGGTTGAGTCATGTTGCGGCGTAGGATTGTATGTGGATACAATGGACCTACGGCGTACAGCGCTTAACAAATTTATTAGACCACCACCCACCCGTTTTTATGTTTGAAATGATCTGGCTGCATCTCTCTTCATTGTTTCCCACTCCCATCTCTCATTCCATGATAGTTCACCCTGCTTAGTAAATCTGGTCTCATTACTCCTGAAATAAAGACATCTAAGGCTTAGGTGTTACAACAGGAAGCTCAGAGGAAAAATCAAACCATTCTGTGTTTACAGACCTTAGCAGTTCCTCTTAATGTGCTGGTCTTAAGTTAGACATTTCTGTTCACGTGGATACCATTGTGGTGCATTCAGGTGTTGACTGTATTTCTGTCATGGTGCATTCGGGTGTACGGTACCTTGGTGCCCTCGTACAGGAAGGCGTCCCACAGGGGCATCAGGATGTCACTCGGCAGGCTCTCCACAAAAACCGCCAGGAACCAGTTGAAGGTGATGAGGGACACGTCAATGCTGTGATCGTCAAAGTGAGACGTCAGGCGGGGAAGCTTCTCCGCCAGGAAATCCTTCAGCACCCGCTGGTCGGCCTGAATACAAAGACTATCGATCAGCCTTATTGATCATAAAAATAGATGGGAGCAGGTGAGCAGGTGAGCGTGTCTCCTGACCTGAGAGGCCACCAGGTTCTTGGTATAGTAGTCCGGGGGCATGATGGCTTCCACCACAGCCACCAGACACCAGAAGGCGTCCTCTTCACTTTGGAGGACCAGCAGAGCGATGGCCGCCAACCTGTGGACATTTATGGAAGGTGAGGTCATGTTTGGAAGGTGGGTCCTCATAAGTACTCAAATGTAAACTTGTATATTTTTATTCTGACCTGTTGAGTCCCTGGCAGTAGCCAATGACGGGGTTATGCCAGGAGAAGGCCAACAGGATGCGGCGGAGCTGCTGGAGGGTGGGGCTGGACGGTGAAGAGAAGTGCTGATTGGTCGTCAGAGTGCGGTGCAGGTCCAGCTGGATCTGTCTGGAGGCTGGATGAGGAGACGTCCGACTCTTCTCACACAGCTGGAAACAGAACAGGTGGATTACTGAGCGCTCACCAACAGTCCCAACAGGAAGGAGGAGCCAGCTGTGGATCAGGTGTGGATCAGGTGTGGATCAGGTGCTCTTCATCTAGTCATACCTGCTCGTAGCGCTGAGGGTGGCGCTCTTGGATCGCTAAAGTTCTGGCTTGGACCACACAGCGCCACACTCTCTGCCGATACTCCCGAGGGATGCCTTCACGCACCAGAGCTTTGAGCTCCGGTGAGAAGAGGTCATCATCCAACCTGCTGGCCAGGTACTGAGCCCAGCGGCTCAGCAGGGGGCGCTCCAAACCCTCCTGCAGGGACAAACAGAGACTGCCTGTTACTACACGTCGTGGTTCTTGTTGTGTTTCCTCTGAACCTGGAAACTGGACACTATAACATGATAATGACGTGATGTGTGAGACTGTGGGTTTTCTCTGTTTCCCCTTTACTCTCATCATCTTTATAACAAACTGAATTCTTTTGGGTTCTGGGCTGTGGGTCGACTCTGAACGGGACATGTTGGGTGTTTTTTTGGCCAAGCAATTAATTAAACATAAAAAATTATCTCTGTAGGAAAATACATTTAGGAGCAGTGGGCAGCAGCCGTGTGGAGCCCAGGAACCATCTCCAGCTGTAAGACCACGCATTGAAAGGCTACAGAGACAGGAGAATTAACCTAGCCTGTTTCTGATGGTGGGGGATCCTGAAGGAAGCTCTCAGAAGCACAGGGAGAACATGCAAACTCCTCGCTTACTTGTTTTCCATCATGCATGATGCTGGTGCAGAGAAGGTTCTGCCTTGATGCCTTTTGAGAAGCAGCCCACATTTCGACAGGTCTGAGGACTGATTATTACATACGGTTACTAGCAGATGTTGGGGTAATTTCTGTGGGAAGAAAATCACAGCAGGCAGGCTGCATCTGCCAATCACTGGGGAATTTCTTGCGCCAGGTTTTGGGCACCAGTCTATTTTTGGTGGATGTGTGTGGAACCGGTTCTAGATTTTGTAAACATTATACCTTTACGTGTTTCACACAGGCAACAGTGCTAACCACCGAGTCACCATGTGTGCAGAAACACTTTGTTTCTTCAGGCTGTCATTTTCTTCCTCTGTTCTAATTTTGAGGTCAAAAAGCGTCTTTATGTCTAAATGTGCAAATGATAATTCTTGTTTTCTATAGTTTATGTCAACTTTATGTTAACTTACTTCCAAATTAAGTATAGTCTCATAAAATCAAGAAGCAACACTGAAATATTAAAAACGTATCTGACTGAAAATCATGTTGCGTTTTGCTGACCGTGACCTTTAACCTCAAAGGTTTAATATTTATGAGCTACCGAGGACTTTGTGGTCTTTTTTTAGCCCTGGGTAGTGACTGCAGGCCCTACTGTAGCCTGTCAGAGGGTCACACATCATTTAAATGAACTCTTGTGGATGAGCGGCTGCAGACTTTGCGACCCCTTTGGACTCTGACCTGGTGCAGCAGGTTGTGGGAGCGGATCTCCAGTGCCTGGATTTTTGCCAGCAGCTTCATGTCCTCCACCTCGTAGTCCGGGATGATCTTAAAGCCGTACTCATCGTGATCCCTGAGGACACAGCAGAGGGTTCACTCTTCCGAAACATTACTGTGGATTTAGCTCCAAAATGGTCACATGTTCAATTGTTTTTAATTGTCACAACTACAGAGAAAAGAATGCCAGACTAAGATTACAACAGGTGTTTGTACCTGTCCACACTGAGCTTGGTGACGCTCTTCAGCTCTCCTTTCAGAGCATCCTCGATCATCTTCTGCACGGCCTCCCGCTGGGCCGGATCCAGAGATTTGATCTCCTGCAGCCTCCGCAGGATGCCCAGGTAACGGCTCTCCACCTGACAGTTAGTGGCCTCCAGGTAAGCACACTGCAGCCAATTAGAGGACAGGAAAGGGGGAGTTAGACATTGTGTGGTTGGTTGTAGGCTGTAGCTGGCCTATAGCAGCTCTTTGTGGTGATGGATGGTTTAAATTAAAGGAAATGGAGTCAGACTGACCTTCACCATCAGGCTCTTCTCCTGCTCTGAGCTTTTCCTCCACAGTTTGGTCAGCTGGTAGATCTCAGAGTTCAGAAACCTGTTCTGAGTCTTATACGCCTCAATGTCATCCTGAAGACACACAAACGCAGTCAGATAAACTCAGAGGTTTAAGACGTTTCAGACATAAAGTCATAGTGCTTGTTGCATCACTGTTGATAGCTATACAGCTCCGGAAAAAATTAAGAGACCACTCCAAAATTATCACTTTTTCTGATTTTGCTATTCATAGGTATATGTTTGAGTAAAATGAACATTTTTATTTTGTTCTATAAACTACTGACAACATAACTCCCAAATTCCAAATAAAAATATTTTCATTTAGAGCATTTATTTGCAGAAAATGAAAAAATTGTCAAAATACCAAAAAAGGTCCAGTGTTTTCAGACCTCAAATAATGCAAAAAAACAAGTTCATATTCATTTTTAAACAACA